>JARJHM010001795.1:0-14116 GCA_033356055.1 Carex pumila
AGTTAAAATAAGTTAGGAAAACTAATTAAGTCTATAGGGTAGTTGTTTTAATTGGGGAAACTGGAAAAGGATAAATTATTTATACACATGTTGTAGTTTGATAATTTTTTTAGTTTAATTATTTATTCGTGTCAATTTGTTTTTTTTAATATCATTGCTAATTGTTCTAGGGATCTATAATAAACTAATATATTCTTGACCAACTTGGACATAAATTTCTTATCAACGTGCTTGGAATTATTAATCCATTGGAACTGGATAATTCTTTTTTCTTTTCTTTGGAAAACTGCATATTTTCAACTCCACGAGATTTAATTGTTGGTGTGACTCAAAGCCATCCAATAATCATAAGTTTTATAATATGAAATTTAGATCCGATTCATACTTTTTTTGTGTGTAATATTTTTCAATGATTTAATGTTCCTGGCGAAGATTTCAAGAAATATTACGAAGATCTTTCTGAATTGTGAATTCTCTGCGGCATGTAATACGGAATTGTGCTGGTTTCCTGTGGCATGCATATAATATGAAGAATGATATAACGGATTATTGTGACTATAATGCACATGATTCAAGGTTGTCTTCGTTCAAGTGTTGTTAGGTTGTTTCCGCGCATTTCACCTTCAAAAGGGTATGTCCACTAAAAATGTCTACAACTATTTTATTCCGAGCAAGTTAATTGGCAGTGAAACCTAATTAGTAATAACTGTGTATTTTATCTGCACGTGGTTGTTCGAAATTTTTTTAATAAGGACATCATGTTTTAGATATAAACACTTTAGAATTCAGAAGTAAATACTTTTTCAAATAACTATAACTGTATAAATTGTTTCGAATAACTAAAAGAGTGTAATCATCACTTTACGATAAATTACAGTGCACAACATAAGGTTCTCTTTTTATCAATTGTTATATGTAATGTAATCCTAGTTGCTTGCATTCATCCGGTCATGAGGATCTAGTTTAGTTAAAATAAGTTAGCAAAACTAAGTCTATACGGTAGTTGTTTTAATTGTGGAAACTGGAAATTAAGTGATAAATTATTTATACACATGTTGTACTTTGATAATTTTTTGGCATTTAATTATTTCTTCGTGTCAATTTTTTTTAATGTCGTTACTGATCGTTCTTATTTGGATTTTCTAGGCATACAACCCATTTTGCAAATTTTCGGCATTGAGAAAAATTTAAATGAAAAAAATTAATTGTAGTGTGAAATTTAAAGTTGCCAAACAGACAATACCGGATACATATATATTAGGTGGATGAATATCATAATTTTTGCAAACTGAAAGTAGTACACATCATTTAATTAACAATCACACTACAACACAGGAGAGAATTAATTTATTCAAATCGTTTAGATTATTAAGAAGCATAGAAGATGAAACACGCATGAAAATAATACATTTCTTACAAGTAATTAATATTATTTATCCTTCCTTTGAATCTGTCGATTCCTCGGAAACCAGTAAAATACAAACCAAACAGTCCCTTTTCTTCATTTATTTAATTTCTTTATTCAAATATATCTAGTTGATATATATCATCCTTAAATAAGATAACATACGTAATTAAACCCTTTCAATAAGGCGACTGTCCATCCACATTACCAGGAGGGTAATAACTGCATATGATAAACACACCGGCGTTGTTGTCGCATTCCACCCTGGCGCATCCAAGCTGAGTCGAGTCACGCCAGACCACTTGTGTGTAATGACCGCAAGTCTGACCTGACGCGCAAGTATTTGTGCCGTAGTCGTAGTATTGCTCCTCATCCACCCAAGCGTTAACAGCATCGACGCCAGAATAGGATGTGCCAGAGCCCCAGAAAAGGTTCTCACCGTACGGGCCGCCTGAGTGGACAAGGTTACAATCGCTTCTTCTCTGGCTGGCATAGTCCTCTGCGTACGCTTGCACTGTGTCATTCCAAGAGATATCGGCCACACCGACAGCTGACCGTGCGGTGTTATGGGCGTCAAGATAGTCTTGTGGGGTGTTTTGGGCTAGCGTTGTGCTTTGCATGGTAAGAACCACAACACATGCAAACAATGCAAGCATTTTTGCTACAGACATTTTGCACTACTACTCTTTAATTAATTTAGGTGAAAATTTTGTATTACCTGGTGATGTTTTTGGTTTACAAGGGGTTTAATCACTGTGGGGCATTTATAGGCAAGGGATCAGGGATGATAACGTGCAGATAAGCACGAAGCTGCGAAAGCGTCAAAGGCGGCTCTGAATAGTGTATCAACTTGTGATGAATTCAGTATTATATTTTTTTTTTATGCTTTGTAATGATTTAATTAAATTAGACTATATGTACTTTATCTACGTACTCGGATATGGAATTGAAAAGAATATAGTTGCTTGTGGGGTTGGTCGATCACTAGGTCTACGGATCTATAATAAACTAATATATTCTTAACCAACTTGGACATATATTTCTTATCAACGACGTGCTTCGAATTATTAATCCATTGTAACTGGATAATTCTTTTTTCTTTTCTTTGGAGTTCAAATTTCAACTCCACGCGCGAGGTTTAATTTAGTGTGACTATCAAGACTTTAATTAGAGCAGTTTCCTCGAAAAAGTTTGGATTCTTATTATTTGAAATGAGAAAAATAAAAAATTGGATAACACATAAATTTGCATGAGTGTGTGTTATTTTTTTTTTTGGAGAAATTCTCTAAATGTCATGTTAGCGGATTGATTAAATTGTTTGTAATTAAGAATATACTAGTTAATTAAATAGTTGGTTGGCCTAGTAAACCAACCTTACAAAAATATATATATATATAGAGGAGAGATTGGATAACACTCTTTTTTGGTGACATCGGATGACACCGTGGATTTTCAAAGTCCAAACAGTCGATCCAAACCATTCAACTTGATGGATATGTTAAAATGTGCTTGTAGATCAAATTTTGTATTTTTCTGAATTTTTTACTATTTATTAAGGTGGGTACAAAAATTCAACGGTCTGAATATAGCGATTTTGTTAAATACTTAAGAAATAGTAAAAAAAATTCAAAAAAATATAAAATTTGATCTGCAAGTACATTTTAACATATCTATCAAGTTGAACGGTTTGGATCGACTGTTTGGACTTTAAAAACTTTGAAAATGCACGATGTCATTCGATGTCACAAAAAAAGAGTGTCATCCGATCCCTCCTCATATATATATATATACATATATATATATATAGGAATATGCTAGCATGCCATGCATAGCATAGAGGGCCTCCATGCAACGGCTCAATATTCGACTTTTCAAAATCCTAACGGTCGATCCGAACCGTTCATGTTGTTCTTCATATTAATATGTGTTTGGAGACCAAATTTTACATTTTTTAGAATTTGTTTACTATTTTTTTAGATTTATTGAAAATTGCTGTTTTCAGCAAATCTGGACCATAACAAAAACAGCGATTTTCAATAAATCTAATAAAATAGTAAAAAAATTCCAAAAAATGTAAAATTTGGTCTCCAAACACATATTAATATGGAGAACAAGATGAATGGTTCGGATCTACCGTTAGGATTTTGAAAAATCAAATATTGAGCCGTTGCATGAAGGCCCTCTATGCTATGCATAGCATGCTAGCATGTTCCTATATATATATATATATATATATATATATATGGAGTAATGCTACGCTACTTCGCAAATTAAGAGAATTATTTTAATTCGCGTTCATATCTCTAGTTTCGAAATTTTTTTACTATTTATTAAGATGGTTTGAAAATCGCTGTTTTTTAGTGGTGCATAAAAACTGCGATTTTCAAACCATCTTAATAAATACTAAAAAAATTCAAGAAAATGTAAAATTTGGTCTCCAAGCACATTTTAATATAGATTAAACATCTAACAGTTTGGATCGGCTATTTGGCCTTCAAAACTTGAGATATGAGCGCGAATTAAAATAGCTCTTTTAATTCGCGAAGTAGCGTAGCATTACTCTATATATATATATATATATATTATTTGAAGTGGTGAGCATTGGATACTGGTCTGATGTATCGGAGCCGTCCGATTAGTATATACATCTTTAAAATTTGTACAGACTGCTCGGATCGGACATCTACCCCCACTCCTTTTGAAACTATTCACTTGTCAGAAAATTACGCCCTTAATTAAAAATATCAAATTGGGGTGACATATATATGTTGTCCAATCTTGTTTTTTAAAACTTTTCGATTGTATTCCAGTTGGTAGGTAAAGCTAGCCTAGTATATCATCTGATCTTCTTTATTTAAAATTAATATTTTTTATTTTACTTTCTTTTCTCAAAAGTTCCTAGACCCATGCAGGATAATGTGCATTCTCTGCGACGTGTGGTATATATGAAATTGTGTTGGTTTCATGTGGCATGCATATAATATGAAGAATGATATAACAGATTATTGTGGCTATAATCTGTAACAATTCAAGTATGAGACCGACACAAGATTTACCGAGATTTAGTATCAATTTGGTACCTACGTCCTCCACACTCGCACACATTCTTTTTATTTCTTTTCTTCTTAATATACATTTTACATGAGAAGAAGAGAATAATATATAGAGAAAGAGAATAACAACTTTAATTAGAAACAATATTCTAAGAATAGGAAACAATCTTTTAAAATCAGAAAACAAATAACTTAGAAATAAAAAAAATAATCTACCACCTTTCTTCATTCGTCTTGCGGTGCATGTACACGGTTTGTGTATAGGTGTATATGGACCGTGTATACATCTCTTTCAACATAATCCACACGAATTGAATTTGTCTCCGTTCAAGTGTTGTTAGGAATTGTTTCCTGGCATTTCACCTTCAAAAGCACGTCTACTAATTAAAAATGTCTACAACTATTTTATTCCGAATAGTTGTTGTTTATTTCAATTGTAAATTTTAGACAAGTTAAATTGAGTAATAATAATTGTGTGTTTTATCTGCACGGGGTTGTTCAAATTTTTTTAATAAGTACTTTATGTTTTAGATATAAAAATTTTAGAATTCAGACGTAAATACTTTTTCAGATAACTATAATTGTATAAATTGTTTCGAATAACTAAAAGAGTATAAACACTTTACGATAAATTGCAGTGCTCAACATAATGTTCTCTTTTTGTCAATTGTTATATGTAATTATGTAATGTAATACTAGTTGTTAGCATTCATAAGGTCAACAGTAATTTAGTTAAAATAAGTTAGGAAAACTAAGTCTATATGGTAGTTGTTTTAATTGGGGAAACTGGAAAGTGATAAATTATTTATACACATGTTGTAGTTTGATATTTTTTTGCGTTTAATTATTTATTCGTGTCAATTTGTTTTTTTAATATCATTGCTAATTGTTCTAGGGATCTATAATAAACTAATATATTCTTGACCAACTTGGACATAAATTTCTTATCAACGTGCTTGGAATTATTAATCCATTGGAACTGGATAATTCTTTTTTCTTTTCTTTGGAAAACTGCATATTTTCAACTCCACGAGATTTAATTGTTGGTGTGACTCAAAGCCATCCAATAATCATAAGTTTTATAATATGAAATTTAGATCTGCTTCATACTTTTTTTATTGTGTGTAATATTTTTCAATGATTTAATGTTCCTGGCGAAGATTTCAAGAAATATTACGAAGATCTTTCTGAATTGTGGATTCTCTGCGGCGTGTAATACGGAATTGTGCTGGTTTCCTGTGGCATGCATATACTATGAAGAATGATATAACGGATTATTGTGACTATAATGCACATGATTCAAGGTTGTCTTCGTTCAAGTGTCGTTAGGTTGTTTACGCACATTTCACCTTCAAAAGGGCATGTCCACTAAAAATGTCTACAACTATTTTATTCCGAGCAAGTTAATTGGCAGTGAAACTTAATTAGTAATAACTGTGTGTTTTATCTGCACGTGGTTGTTCGGAATTTTTTTAATAAGGACATCATGTTTTAGATATAAACACTTTAGAATTCCGATGTAAATATTTTTTCAAATAACTAAAACTGTATAAAATGTTTCGAATAACTAAAAGAGTGTAATCATCACTTTATGATAAATTACAGTGCACAACATAACGTTCTCTTTTTGTCAATTGTTATATGTAATGTAATCCTAGTTGCTTGCATTCATACGGTCATGAGGAGTAGTTTAGTTAAAATAAGTTAGGAAAACTAAGTCTATACGGTAGTTGTTTTAATTGTGGAAACTGGAAATTAAGTGATAAATTGTTTATACACATGTTGTACTTTGATAATTTTTTGGCATTTAATTATTTCTTCGTGTCAATTTTTTTTAATGTCGTTACTGATCGTTCTTATTTGGATTTTCTAGGCATACAACCCATTTTGCAAATTTTCGGCATTGAGAAAGAATTTAAATGAAAAAAATTAATTGTAGTGTGAAATTTAAAGTTGCCAAACGGACAATACCGGATACATATATATTAGGTGGATGAATATCATAATTTTTGCAAACTGAAAGTAGTACACATCATTTAATTAACAATCACACTACAACACAGGAGAGAATTAATTTATTCAAATCGTTTAGATTATTAAGAAGCATAGAAGATGAAACATGCATGAAAATAATACATTTCTTACAAGTAATTAATATTATTTATCCTTCCTTTGAGTCTGACGATTCCTCGGAAACCAGTAAAATACAAACCAAACAGTCCCTTTTCTTCATTTATTTAATTTCTTTATTCAAATATATCTAGTTGATATATATCATCCTTAAATAAGATAACATACGTAATTAAACCCTTTCAATAAGGCGACTGTCCATCCACATTACCAGCAGGGTTATAACTGCAAATGATAAACACACCGGCGTTGTTGTCGCATTCCACCCTGGCGCATCCAAGCTGAGTCGAGTCACGCCAGACCACTTGTGTGTAATGACCGCAAGTCTGACCTGACGCGCAAGTATTCGTGTCGTGGTCGTAGTATTGTTTCTCATCCACCCAAGCGTTAACAGCATCAATGCCAGAATAGGATGTGCTAGAGCCCCAGAAAATGTTCTCGCCGTACGTGCCGCCTGAGTGGACAAGGTTACAATCGCTTCTTCTCTGGCTGGCATAGTCCTCTGCGTACGCTTGCACCGTGTCATCCCAAGAGATATCGGCCACACCGACAGCTGACCGTGCGGTGTTATGGGCGTCAAGATAGTCTTGTGGGGTGTTTTGGGCTAGCGTTGTGCTTTGCATGGTAAGAACCACAACACATGCAAACAATGCAAGCATTTTTGCTACAGACATTTTGCACTACTACTCTTTAATTAATTTAGGTGAAAATTTTGTATTACCAGGTGATGTTTTTGGTTTACAAGGGGTTTAATCACTGTGGGGCATTTATAGGCAAGGGATCAGGGATGATAACGTGCAGATAAGCACGAAGCTGCGAAAGCGTCAAAGGCGGCTCTGAATAGTGTATCAACTTGTGATGAATTCAGTATTATATTTTTTTTTTATGCTTTGTAATGATTTAATTAAATTAGACTATATGTACTTTATCTACGTACTCGGATATGGAATTGAAAAGAATATAGTTGCTTGTGGGGTTGGTCGATCACTAGGTCTACGGATCTATAATAAACTAATATATTCTTAACCAACTTGGACATATATTTCTTATCAACGACGTGCTTCGAATTATTAATCCATTGTAACTGGATAATTCTTTTTTCTTTTCTTTGGAGTTCAAATTTCAACTCCACGCGCGAGGTTTAATTTAGTGTGACTATCAAGACTTTAATTAGAGCAATTTCCTCGAAAAAGTTTGGATTCTTATTATTTGAAATGAGAAAAATAAAAAATTGGATAACACATAAATTTGCATGAGTGTGTGTTATTTTTTTTTTTTGAGAAATTCTCTAAATGTCATGTTAGCGGATTGATTAAATTGTTTGTAATTAAGAATATACTAGTTAATTAAATAGTTGGTTGGCCTAGTAAACAAACCTTACAAAATATATATATATATTATTTGTAGTGGTGAGCATTGGATCCTGGTCTGATGTATCGGAGCCGTCTGATTAGTATATACATCTTTAAAATTTGTACAGACTGCTCGGATCGGACATCCACCCCCACTCCTTTTTGAAACTATTCACTTGTCAAAAAATTGCACCCTCAATTAAAAATATCAAATTTTTGTTGGGTATATGGTAGTTGGGCTGACATATGTTGCCCAATCTTGTTTTTTTAAACTTTCGGATTGTATTCCAGTTGGTAAAGCTAGCCTAGTATATATATCATCTGGATCTTGTTTGTTTAAAATTAATATTTTTTACTTTACTTTCTTTTCTCAAATGTTCTTAGAGTACCCATGCAGGATAATGTGCATTCTCTGTGACGTGTAGTATGAAATTGTGTTGGTCTCGTGTGGCATGCATATAATATGAAGAATGATATAACAGATTATTGTAACTATAATCCACACGATTCGAAGTTGTCTTCGTTCAAGTGTTGTTAGGTTTTTTCCGCGCATTTCACCTTCAAAAACATATGTCCACTAAAAATGTCTACAACTATTTTATTCCAAATAATTATTGCTTATTTCGAATGTAAATTGTAGAGCAAATTAATAATTGCTACTTATTCCAAATAACTGTGTACTTTATCTGCACGTGGTTGTTCGAATTTTTTTTAATAAGCCCTTCATGTTTTAGATATAAATTGTTTAGAATTCAGGTGTAAATACTTTTTCAGATAATTATAATTGTATAAATTGTTTCAAATAACTAAAAGAGTATAAACACTTTACGATAAATTGCAGTGCTCAACATAACGTTCTCTTTTTGTAAATTGTTATATGTAATGTAATACTAGTTGTTAGCATTCATAAGGTCAACAGTAATTTAGTTAAAATAAGTTAGGAAAACTAAGTCTATACAGTAGTTGTTTTAATTGTGGAAACTAGAAATTGATAAATTATTTATACACATGTTGTAGTTTGATAATTTTTTGGTGTTTAATTATTTATTCGTGTCAATTTGTTTTTTTAATATCATCGCTAATTGTTCTTATTTGGTTGAGGAGGGTTCAAATGCACCATTATTTTGGTGCTCCAATATGCACCACGTCCTCTATCTCCATTTTCAAAATCCAAACAATCGATCCGAGCCGCTCAACATGATCTTCATAATAAAATATGCTTGGAGACCAAATTTTATTTTTTTTAGAATTTTTTTTACTATTTTTTTAAATAGGTACAATATGAGTTTATCGGATAGTCCAGAATCTCCTTTAAAATGTGATTTTGTACCTATCTTAAAACGTAGTTAAAAAAAATCTAAAAAATATAAAATTTGGTCTCCAAGCATATTTTTTTTATAAAGATCATGTTGAGCATTTCGAATCAACTGTTCGGACTTTAAAAATAGAGATAAAAAATGTAGTCTACGCGGAGCATATTGGAGCACCAAAATAATGGTACATTTGAACCCTCCTCTTTTTGGTTTTTCTAGGCATACAACCCATTTTGTGAATTTTCGGCATTGAGAAAAAATTTAAATGAAAAAAAATTGGGTGTAGTTTGAAATCGTGAGAGGAATTCATACATTCATTTTGTAACATCTTTGATTAAGATTTATATCCACTAGTGGAAAAACTAGAATCAGGATCAGCTATAGGAACCAACTAATACTAATACCTATCTAGATCGGTTTTATTAATAAAACCGATCCTAAAAATGGGTTTTTTGGTCAACCGTTCCTAATTTATGCACTTTTAGGATCAGTTCTTTCTAAAAATTGATCCTGATAGTATCAGAATCGGTTCTAAGCTAAGAACCGATCCTAATTATCATATATTAGGATCGGTTATTTGCTTAGAACCGATCCTGATACTATCAGGATCGATTCTCTCTAAACAACCGATCTTAATTCTAAAAAAAAATTAGAATAGGTTATTTTTAATAACCGATCTTAAAAGTTTTTTTTTTCAGATCCTAATTCTAAAAAAAAAAACTTTTAGGATCGGTTCTTTTTAATAATCGATTCTAAAATTTTTTTTTTCAAATTCTAATTCTAAAAAAAAAAAAACTTTTATGATCGGTTGTTAAAAATAATTGATCCTAAATTTTTTTTTTTTTAGAATTTTGATCAGTTGTTTAGAGATAACCGATCCTGATAGATAAGTTTAAAAATAAACCAGCCTAAATAAGTTTCATATAAGACGTTAAGAAATACAAAATTAGATAGTTCCTACTACATGTTTTAATTGAGAAAATTTTTAATTATTTATATGTAAAAAAAGAGTAAGCTAATATGAATAAATAGTTATAATTAATTAGATATGTTGGTCGGCCATGTTATGTTGTTCATTCTTATTTTAATTTGTAGCGATGCATTTGGTTGATAATAGTGTTATGTGGTTGAGTTGGCGATCTTTTCTTTTGTTGTAATATACTATTTTTGTTATTTTAATGAAGTTAATTTATCAGCAAAACAATGCATATATTCTCGATAGAAAATTCTCCGTAACAAATATAATCCATAAAAAAAACTAATAAAAAAGAACAACATCTCAGACATAATTTAAAAAAATAAATATCATAACTTTTATTATAAACAAAAACAACCATAAAAAAATTAGTTCCAATGCAACACAATGCAAAAATTCGGAGCATTTTATAAAACGATAAACAAAAAACCAAACTAATAAGAAAAAAAAATGAAGTAAAATCTATAGTACATATACAGCTAAATACATAAAAAAATGAGAGATGGACTACGGTGAGTTGCGAAGTAAAACGCGTTTCTGCTTCACGCCGTATTATTATTTTGAAAGTTCAAACGACCAATCTGAACCGTTAGATGTTTAATCCATATGGAAATGTGCTTGAAGACTAAATTTTACATTTTTCGGAATTTGTTTACTATTTATTAAGCATTTTTTAAAATTGCTGTTTTGCTGTGAACAGTAAAAAACAGTAAAATTTTCTGGACCATCAGAACAGCGATTTTCAAAATTGCTTAATAAATAGTAAAAAAATTCAAAAAAAATGTAAAATTTGGTCTCCAAGCACATTTCAATATGGAGAACGAGATGAACGGTTTGGATCGACATTTTGAACTTTAAAATTGCAAAATATGAGCGTGAAGTAAAATAGTCGCTTTACTTCGCAACTCACCGTAGCCCACCTCTAAAAAAAATTGAAAATTACAAATAATGAAAATTAATTATTAACTTATTGTATTAAATTGTCATTGTGATTTTAAATAAAAAGAATACATAACTACTGAAAATACACATGTCCATTTTAGTATGGTGATTGTCGAGGAAGAAGACTTTCAACAACGTTTTTGCATATATGGACGGGTATATTGATATATTGTTGGGTTTCGGATACCACTTTTGGGGTTTTGCGGTAACCAAAACTCGTTTAGGCTTAAGGTGCGGAATGACCATAGAACAAAAACTTCTACGGCCAACTTAAGCTCAGGATTAAATGGGGTATGTCAGGAAACTTTCCAAGGCAGTCCACCTTCAGTATTCCTTTGGCATCAAAACCCAATTTAATCCTTTTACAGATCTACTCCATGATTGATTTCTAAAACTTTAATCTACTTACCAATTAAATAGATTAATATAACATATTTATACCTTGTTTCCAAATCACAGTTGGAATGCAGACCGAGCGTGTAGAGCTACATCACGGAAGGAATCGACTCGTCTCGGAGCATCAGACGTCTGATGTCTCTATCAGTTATCCACCAGGACTAACCAGAGAGCGGTTTATTTCTTTTGCCAGAAATACCGTAAACTAGGGAATTCTGCAAAAACACTATTCACAGGGAAAAGACGAAAACCCGTAAACACGAATTTTCGGTTACTCAGTTTCATCAATGAGCAAAACTGACATACCGCGAAATTCGGTAAAACACTATTCATAGATCCCGTAAATATACTTCACAACAACCCGCAAGATTATACGTCAACTACGCATAACTTTCTTTTCTCAACCGAAACACTATTTGGGAGAGAAACCGAGAAAGAGAGAAAAACCGATTCGATTCTGTAGGAAACGATACAAGTGAATTAGTGATTTTTCTCTCTACATGCACCCCTCTATTTATAGACTTTTGAGGAGGTTCGCAAAAGACCGAAATACCCCTCAACATATGCCTATTTACAAGGTATGCCATTGACACCTCATCCTTTTATATGTGAAATGACCAAAATACCCCTTCCACACCCTTCCACACTCTTCTCCATGTTTCTACACATTCAAGGTGGCATAGGTGTGAAATGACCATTTTGCCCTTGTGGATAGGATTGATGACATGTCATCTGGATAGGATCAATGACACGTCATGCGGATAAGCACGAATCTGAAAAGACCCGAATGCCCTCGGCCCGAAGACAAATAATATTCGTATAATTATTCTGAACAATTATATATATATTTTTCTTGCGGTTATTTGTTTCGGTATCGATGACGTGTCATCTGGATAGGATCGATGACATGTGATGCGAATAAGGACGAATCTGAAAAGATCCGAATGCCCTCGACCCGAACACAAATAATATTCGTATAATTATTCTGAATAATTATATATATTTTTCTTGCAGTATTTGTTTCGGTATCGATGACGTGTCATCTGGATAGGATCGATGACATGTCATGCGAATAAGGACGAATCTAAAAAGATCCGAATGCCCTCGGCCCGAACACAAATAATATTCGTATAATTATTCTGAATAATTATATATATTTTTCTTGCGGTTGTTGTTTCGGTAATTTATACAATGTGTCATGCACATTTATAAATTAACCGGTTAACTTTTATACAATGTGTCACACACGTTTATAAATTAACCAATGTTTTTGCTTGTTATTTTTACATAACATTTATAATTTAATTATAACACGTATAATTAATTATAACCATCTTATCATTGATCATAACCAATTTATAATCAATCAAAATAAGATTCTCCAATTAGCTCCTATATGGTGTGACCCAATAGGATATGTGTTATGTTGATAAATAGAGTTAAAACTGTTTTAACTTCTATAATCATGGGTGGCGTCTAGCAACACATCATGACCATCCAATTACACAGATGATGCTGTACTGTACAATATCACGATCCAGTAAACAATTTACTTATGTCTGTTCTTCTGTCTCATAGCTATCAGATCAGTTTCAAGGTAGATGTGTGTCATCCTTGCTAACTGAATCTTTTCTTGATCTTGAGCAGATTATCAAATATAATTACTCTTGTAATTATACCACTAGCAGATAATCTAACTCTATCAAGGGGCCCAGTGATGCTATAGCTCGTATAGAGATACGAGGGACAAATAGTATTTTTAATTGGTAGACTATCACTTCCTCAGCTAAGCTATACATATGGGAATGTTACCGTTATGACTGCTTTTTACGGACAGCGGTAGATAGCAATCACACATACATATTTCTTAGTGGGAACGATAAATACCTCATACTTTAGAACGTGACACTGAATGAGAAACATTAATGACACGAACACAATTCTATTTAATGTCTCATTCGGGGTCTGTCAAATACCATGTTCCTAGAACATGTATCTATGTGATTAAAATGACATCTCGTGTCAGGTGGTTTGTAAAACTTAACCATCTTTTAATCCACATACTAACCTTATCGCGGTAATTAGTGGTCCTGCTAATTACATTGGTCAGTGACTTCTTAAGAGTATATATTATCTATATTATGGAGTTTCACAATTTCAGTCATGAACTCGAAATGATCCATAAATTCAATAATACTCATGGCAACAAAATAATATATAAATAAACATTCAATTCATTAACAAAGCTTTATGATAATTTATCGTATTATTGACTTCTAGATTATTACAAACTAACATATATATATATATATACAATGAGGGATCAAGTTACAACATTTTTTGAGTTACAACAAGTTACAACAAGTATTATTTACATTTTTTAAATTCAAATCATTGATCCAAACCGTTAGATGTGGTCTCTACAATAAAATGTGCTTGGAGACCAAATTTTACATTTTTTGGAATTTTTGTACTATTTATTAAGGTGGGTACAAAAACCAGTCAAATTCATACCATTGAATTTTGTACCCATCTTAATAAATAGTAAA
>JARJHM010001796.1:0-14047 GCA_033356055.1 Carex pumila
TCTGACTTCACCAGCTGTGCTCTCATTTAAACGGGTTTTTACTCTCTCTCTACTCTCCCATGTGTTGAGATAAACCGCTCTCTCTCTCTCTCGTTGTCCCTGTTTGCCTCTGACTTGAATGCTTTGAATCGGTTAGAACCCTTACATTAAATTAAAGTTGTTTGTGAATAATCTTGAATGGTTCTAGTCGGTCTTGGAGGCCTCTGATCTCGATTCGTGTCTTACCTCTTGTTTGAATTTGGGAAGGAAAAAGTACTGGTACACTATTTTAAAATAAAAATAAATGTCAGGGACCAAATTGGAAATATTATAATTTAAGGGTCTGATTTGCTAAATTATATGACTTGTGATAATTTCCCTTATCAGAGGGGCTTATGTGTTAAATTGGTAAAATTTGATTAAATGGATTCCGTTGGAAACCGAAATGGGATTATAATGTGATATTATGAAATATGAATAACCTTATTTTACTTTCAACCTTACTCTGAACACTTAGAAGTTAGATCCCTGAGTTAAATAGAAAAATAAGAATTAAATAAAATTAAACTTAGGTGTTCAAGAATCTAAACTAATAATAAAATTTCAATAAGGTTGTACTTGTACCTTTGTTTTTATAAAAAAATTCAATAAATCATTACCAACCATAATCTTAAACTTACAGCCAAATAAATAAAATGTTAAACATTTGAAACATAACATGTGGTAAGCACAATCTAATATATATAAAAACACATTAAAACACCCACCCCGTGGGTAAGTAATTAAATAATGTATTTTATTGTATAATTATTATTAGAAACATGATTGTTTTAATAATGAATTTTAAAACCGAATCCGAACAGCTAGACTTAATTGTGACTTAGATTAATTAATTAATTTCAACAGAGATTATGAGTGATAAAAATAAGTTTTAAGATCTATTAGATGACCGTAGCTTACATATAATTATTTTACGATTATTTCGACATTAGATTTTTAACAAGTAATTTATTTTCAAATTAAAATATTAAAAATATAATTTATCTTCAAATTAAAAGTTTGAAATAGTGAAAATTAGTATTCTACAAGTTCATTACGTAACTAATTTATTGAGCTACTTAATCAAAGTTTGAAATTTATACCATAGATTTTTGAGACCATAACACAGAAATGATCTTATGCTATTTATAGTACCTAAGCTTTACTCTATATATATTTCCAATTATTTTGTGACTAAGCTAGGAATCATTCTAAAAATAATATTTTTTTTACATGTTGTTACGTTAAGGAAATTTCTATAATAAAAATGAGAATGTTTAAAACATAATCAAAATTTTTATTGTTGAACTAAGAGTTGAAAATTATAGCTTATATAAAATTGGGAACAAAATACAATCTTTTATGCATAAGAATAGGTTTCAAAGCTTATTTTATCAATATCCCATACTTGGAGGGTCTATTTAGCAAAATGACCAACATAACTCAACTCTTCTCCCTCTCTTTCCGTCCCTTCTCTGTGTAGTCCGCCCCTCCCTTTGCTTGGTCCGCCAAAAGAAAGAAAAAGAGAGGAGAAGCCCTCTTCTCCCTCTAAAATCCATTATATACCTTGAGATCTTGAAGAAGGAAATTGGAAGGGTTGATTATCTCTCTCTAGTAAGCATCTAGTCCCTCCATTGGTAACTCTCTCTTCTCTCTTTCAAAAATCTGAATTTTATCTCTATTGCTAGGGTTTTGCTCAAATCTGAAATGTTTGTATAAATTATGAGTAATCTATCTCCATTATCCTTCTATGTTGTTAATTTGGTGGTTCTCTTCTCAATTTCATCTTAATCTTCATTTTCTATCTAGGATTTGATACAAATCCGAAAATTAGAAAAGGGTTTTGATTTGTCTAGGCTTATCCAACAAATAAAGGTGTTAAATCAGTAAGCTCTCCCATTCTCTTAAAATTTAGAATTATTTTGATTATGATTGATTTAGAATTTGTGTAGTTGGGAAAATTGATAAATCTGAATTTTTATGTGACATTGTCGATTTATGCAATGTTCTTGACTTCATGAAGTTATTTAGTGTTGTTGTACTTGATTCAAACTGGTCCTTGCAAATTTTATATTTTTTACTAGGGCTTGAGTGTTTTGATCGGTTGAAACTCTCGTGTTAAATTAAATTTGGATATTGAGATTTTGAATGAATTGAATTAGTTTTGATAATCTTTTATCTCAACCTACGTATGTCATTGATTAATTAAATTATCTTGGCTTGAATGACTTGTGAACAATTGCTTGATTTTCTTTCTATAATTCTGAATTAGTCATGATTACCCTTGAAGGGTTGATTAACCTATTTATACAACTTTGAATAATCAAAATAACTGTCCTCTCTATGCTGGTATTGATTTCCAGTTCAATAATATTCTGTTTCAGCACTTTCCGGTATACTGGTATGCTGTTTTGAGTTGCCAAAGTCATTTCTGTAAATTTTTAGCATTTTGTGCTGTTTTGGCTGAATTTTGGTAAAATTCAAGGGTTGTTTTGTAAATTTTCCCATTTTCTACATTTTTTGTGCTATTCTGCAACATTTCAGGGTCTCTTTTGTAAATTTTCAGTATTATGGACAGTTCTGGATCAATTCTGATAAAGGACAAGGTTTGTAATGTAAAATTTCGGGTTTGACAAGGTTCAGGGACCAAATGGTAACAAAAAATAAATTTTGTTTAGAAAACAGTCGCTGGCTAGGGACCTCTTTATGACAGGATGTAAAAGGTTGTAGGATAAGTCTTTTCTAATAGGAATTTCATTGAAATACTAGTTGCAAAATGTATTAAACTTAAATAATGTTTTCAAAAGAAATTTGAATAGAAGAAATTATTATTTTGAAGTTCATTTAATAAATTGTGAGCACAGATAGCTACTCAAGAATAAATAAATAGGGGACCAAGTTGGTATAAGTTGATCTCTTTTCTTTGTTCTCTCTTTTGTGCATGTTGTTGTTTAATTGAAATTCTAAAATGTGAACTTTGCATATTCTATGATGTCCAACGGATTGAATCAAAATAGCAAGTGTTGATGAACAAACTTGATTTACCATTAAATTCGTGACTGCACAGTGGGTAGATTTTTAGGCTGATTAAGGAGCTAATTTGAATGGGTAATTCTAAATCATTATAGATAAATGAAGAATCTATTTGATGTGTCTTGAAGTCTAGTTTCTAGTGGTTTGAGTTTCAAGTTGTTTGGAGTTTCCTATAAACAGTTATTGCAATTTTAGTAACCAAGGGTCAGAATTTAGGGCTGCTGTCTATAATTCTGTTTTTCATTTATTTTGTGTTCTTGTTTACTTTTCCTCCAATAGCACTCTCTATTTTTAACATAAAGAAAGTGGATACAAAGTTATACGGATTATGTTAAGGAAAATATAAAGAAAATAATATCACTCAAGTAAGCATATCAATCGTCGAACAAAGATTGAATTAAGTATATATGTTGATGTAGGTGTGGGCTCGGTTGAGCAAGATTTTGCAGGACCTTTCGAGATGTCCGAACCATAGGTGCGCGATACGCTTTTTGTAATCAGGTGCGGGGTTTTTGAATTTGTTTGATACTTTATTTTCAGAAACTAAATTTTCTTTTTCGATTGTCATGTTGAATGCTTGTTTGTTGCATACTTTGGAATTCATGTTGTAAGTTGATTATTGCATAGTTGTAATTGTGTGAATTGTTGCATAACCCAATCTGGTTAAAATCGAATGGTGTGACATGGTTGAATTGCATAATGGTATGGTTGTCATTTTGATTGTTCTTTTATGATGTGATTTGGCTTTGATAAGGTGACGGTGACCTATCCGTTGACCTGCTAAGAATTTGCCAGGTCGACCTGTATAGGTGGCTGGATAAGGTGATGCTACTGACTTATGCGTTGACCTGTTATGAATTTGCCAGGCCGACCTGTATAGGTGGCTGGATAAGGTGACGCTGCTGACTTATGCGTTGACCTGTTATGAATTTGCCAGGCCGATCAATTTAGGTGGCTAAATAAGGTGACGCTGCTGACTTATGCGTTGACCTGTTATGAATTTGTCAGGCTGACCAGTTTAGGTGGCTGGATAAGGTGACATTGCTGACTTATGCGTTGACTTATTATAAATTTGCAAGGCTGACCCGTATGGGTGGCTTTGATATATTTGCTTAAAATTTGTAAAGTTAACCTATACAGGTAACTTTGATTCCATGTAAATGCATTTGTCGAGTTGAGCTGTATAGCTAACTTGGAACCAAATTTTAGTAAATGGTTAAGCCAAAGCACTACAGATGAGTGTCAGATAAAGGGTCCAGCTCGGTGGAACGTCTGTAGGTGTTTGTAGCCCTACAGATGAGGGTTTGAAAGGGTCCAGCTCGGTTGAACATCTGTGGGTGCTACCAGTCTTATTAAAATGAGTTAAGCCCATTATGTACTTGTTTGAGCTCCGTCTTAGAAATTCCATAAGTTGTTTTTCATTTGATTATTGTTGTTGAGCATATGCATTCATATATGTATTGATATAAAATTGTTAATGTGTTATTGTATGGATTTCATTTTTGAACATGGAGTTTGATTGCAAGTTCAATAATTCGAATGTGACAAATTTGCACTAAAAATTTATTCTCACCCCCACTCTTTTGGGTTCTTTTCATGTTTAAGTGCGGCTGATCCTGGAGAGGCACGCGAATAGTAGGCCTATGGTATATGACACCAGATTACCTTAGCAGTTATTTTGTTATTTGACTAGAGAGGCATATCTTGCTTTGTTGTATATTGCTCTCTATATCACACCTTATGGTTGGTATCCGTACGAGATATCCTTTTGTATGACCTACTTGTACCAGACATTACGTACTTGAACTATATATATATACTTGTTTTATGTATTTTGTTGTGATGTGATGAAAATATTGTAAATATCTTGTAAGCATACATGGAGTTGTATGCTTACGGCAGGGCTCTGTCACGACCTACGACTGCGGGGTGTGACACATGTAGTGTTTTAAAAAATAATAAATTCAAAAGATATCATGAAATCTCAAATATTGGCATATATATAGAGAGAGAGTGAGGTTGTCAGGGGTGAAATGCAGATTGAAACTTTACAATACTTTATATTAATTTAACAAATGACAAATACTTTAGATAGGTTTTGTTTTTTTAAATCGTTGTCGACTTTTGTCCGGAATCAATTTTAGAAGGACACTAACGCTAGTTAGTGAGTGTAAATTTTATACTCTTGTTTATACAAATTTGTATACATAATATATAAAGTCTTCATACCTAACATGTCATTTTTTTATAAAATCCGGACATATCAACAGTTCACTTTATAAAGATTGGACTTGATAAATTTTTTTTTATAAACTATTTCAATTAAATAGAGTTCACTTTAAATTTGTGCTAATTTAAATTAAATAGTTTGGATCTAACTTTATCAAAACGTTATTTTGTCACTCTCATAATTAATTTTTTTTAATTATATATATTGAAATTTAAGAAAACTATTTTTGCAATGTATTAGCTCTCGTTATATATATATACAACATAATAATTCTAAAGGCTTCAAAGTAAAATTCCATAATCCAAACTGCCACTTTAGTTTACATGTGTGAAAAAAAAAAGGAAAATTGTTGAAATTTGCAAAGATCAAATCAGAAGACAAAGAAGAAAGTTTAAAATCCTTATTTATATATATGCACGTGCACAAATTTTCTCACGTGCCAATATAGCTTGACGACCCGATCTATCAACGAATTAGATGATCATCAAATAGATTCTATGCTACATCGGAGATACGACAACAAAAAATATAAAAACCTTTAAGAGTAATTTATGAAAAAAATAATATATAGTTACGTTGCACTTACTTGGACATAAACTCCAATAGCGCTGATATACTTTTCACAGTGTGCATGAAATCCAATGATTTGACTGTAGGTCGGACCACCGAGATAGAAATCGCTTCCTTTTTTCGTGCCGTATGGTCCATAAACAGCCAAATTTGTTTTCAGTGTCAGTGACATCACAACCTCATGACCATTATAGTTGTCATTAAAGTAGCCTTCAACATACTTGATGTACTCGTCTGTTTTAAGATTGATCTATATACAGAAAAGAAAAAACTTTTGTTAGTAATTAAAATGTCTTAATTGTATGCATTAGGAGACAAATTTTATAAAGAACAACCAAAAGTTCATATTAGTATTTTTGTATAAAGAGCGGTTCAAATGCCTCATGTCTATCATATTTTTTCATGTCTCATATTTTTTATCTCCATTTTCAAATGTCAAATAATCGATCTGAACCACTCGACATGATCTCCATATTAACATATATTTGGAGACCAAAAATTATATTTTTGAATATATTTTAGTATTATTTTTAGATAGATTAAAAACTACTATTTTTATATGGTGGCGAAACAGTGATTTTGTATTGAAGAATAGTATACAATTTTGAAAAAAATATAATATTTTGTCTCAATGAACATTTCAATATGAAGATCATATAGAAAAATTCTGACTGACTATTTTAATATGAATATGAGGTACAATAATAATGCATGAACAATGAGGCATTTTAACCCTTCGGACCAGATCTTGTATAGAAACTAATACTTTTTTAGTAGATGCTTCACTTTGAATTAAGTTCTTAACATTCAAAGACTTTGGAGTAAGAATTTTAAATTAATTGTGTCATTTTTGCTTAGATTTTGTTAGCCTAAACAGATTGATCTTGGTATACACTGAATGAAAAAGTGCTCGAGTAATATATACTAAGACAAAATAATCATTTAAATCATTGCCCAATTTTGAAGCAAAGAAGGGTCCTAGTGCATTAAGATTTGTATATATATCACTTATATATGAGCAATTTATACTTATGAAGTTTAATAATATTTGAAGGATTGACAATTGAGTCCACAAATTATAAGATGGTGAATCAAAAAAGTTGATCATGATCTAACAGAATGCGAAAGATTTTTTACATGAAGACCCAAAATATCTATGCATCCTATCAAACTTTTAAAAAATCATTACTATCAATTCGCGTTGTTGATATTTCAGTGTCATGTTATTTTGTAAAATTGAAACAACTGATTTACGTCTAATTAAATGAAGATCAAATGGATATAAATCATAACTGACAGTTTATGTTCCTCTTTACAAATAATTAAAATCACAATTGACAAGGACTAGTCAAGAAATTTTTAAGCCTGGGATCTGGTGTAGTAGAGTGACCATTTACAATATATACTAAAAATATATATATTTTTACAAGCAAAAATAGAGTAATTGAATTAATTAAGGGATGTCCTCCCTAACAATTTTAAATTGGTATTGCTATGAAGACAAGTACAATGGCAGAGAACAATTAATACTGAGCTCTCTGTTGTACCCGGCCTAATTAACAAAAGGGCAATAGAAACAATGTTTGGCAAAATCAGATTCATAATCTAATTGATTACTTAATTGTGGATTCATAATTGAGTGAATTGGTTGAAATCGATCAAATCGGATAAGAAATTCGGATTTTTTTTTTTACAAAAACACAGTTCTACAGTAAATATATAAATAAAATTGTAAAAATAAATAATTAGTTCAAAACTATTGTTAAGGCCGCTTTTGATCCGTAAAAAGGGAAAAATAGAGAATGAATAAAGAAAAGAAAAAGAAACAAAAAAGGAATGAAAGTAAACAGCTATAGGGAAAAAAGTATATCAAAAAATAAATAAATAAAAGCGTAAACGCAGGTCCCGATTATCACCCGATCAAAATGGATATGAGGAGAGGAGGAAAAAAATATTCGAACCAGAAAGAACCAATTAGCAAACAACTAAATTAAGGAGAGAAAAAAAAAATCCCATAGAAGAGTCCCATGGTTCATCCTTAGATTATATGCGTGCTATATTCATTTCAGATTGAAGACTCTTTCTTTATTCTCAGAAAACAACTTGAAAATGAGAAAAATCCGAGAAATTAATGTCCAACTTAAAAAAAAACCCCAAAAATATTAATACAATCTCAAGGCAATTAAAATATTTGAGAGTCGGCCCAATTCAGCTGAGTACGGTTCGACTCGACCGATTTTGGAGACCATTATTAATACATAACCCTTGTTTATATCAACTTACATTAGCCAATTAAATAAAAGTGGTTTACTCAACATATTACTTTGTTTGTTAGTAATTTATGTAGATAATAGTTTAAGAATATAATTACAAGATAAAATTCAGTGACTTGATTTTCATCGATCTTTACAAGAAGAAAATGCCACATATTACCAAACTATAGAATGCTCATACCTCAGTAATGTTTCCTCCATCTCCGCCCCATCGGTTGGTGCATTGCGTGAGGCCATTACGTTCAAAACAAATAGCAAGAGAATCAATCACCTCGCTATGGTAGATACTAATTTTAACAATGCGTGTAATGTTAGTAGGATCCATTTCTTGCACTGACCCTCCAAGACTACCAAATGGCTCTATCTTTCTTATATATGGGTTTTTCTACATATAGAGAACACAAATACATTATTTGTTAGAATGATCTTTCAATTATTGAAACCGAAACTTCTTCAAAAATATAGAAACAAATGGTGCATGGATTTTGAACTCATGTAAAAAAGAAGAATTATAGAAATAAAAGCTTTGTCCAGTTCTACATGTATTATACGAGTAATTATAGTTCTTACCATCGGTGTAGGTATGATGAAGGAACTACAATAGAGGAGAAGGTTTAGGTTGGGCTTTGTTTATATGGATATATATTGCCTTAAGAGTAAGCTAGACACCACATAGCAGATATATACTGTGGGATGTTTATCATTTCATATTATACCCAAAAAATCCATATATTTTCATGCACAGCAAGGATGATTGAGAAGGCACAAAATTTTAATAAAAACAGGGATTTTCAAATTATCTTAATAAATAGTAAAAAAATTCTAAAAAAAATCTAAAATTTTGTCTCCAAGCACATTTTAATATAAATTAAACATTTAACAGTTTGGATCGGCCGTTTGAACTTCGAAAATCAGATAACCGAGTCATTTGTTCCTGAGTCTAGAAACAAACAATTTGAGCTTAGCCATTTTCTCTCTCTCTATCTCTCTCTCTCTCTATCTATCTATCTATCTATCTATCTATCTATCTATATATATATATATATATATATATATATATAGGAGGGATCAAGTTACAACATTTTTTGAGTTACAACAAGTTACAACAAGCATTGTTTACATTTTCAAGGTCCAAATCGTCGATCCAAACCGTTAGATGTGATATCTACAATAAAATGTGCTTGGAGACGAAATTTTACATTTTTTGGAATTTTTTTACTATTTATTAAGAATGGTACAAAATTCAACGGTATGAAATTTAACTAGTTTTTGTACCCACCTTAATAAATAGTAAAAAAATTTCAAAAAAATGTAAAATTTGGTCTCCAAGCACATTTTATTGTAGAGATTACATCTAATAGTTTGGATCGACGATTTGGACTTTGAAAATGTAAATAATGCTTGTTGTAACTTGTTGTAACTCAAAAAATGTTGTAACTTGATCCCTTCTCATATATATAATTTGGTATCGAATTATTTGGATCTTAAATTGAAGAATAAAAGTCCGAATTATACATACGAATTTAATTGTAGAATTTGTATGAAACTTCGATTCGGATTTTATAAGCAAAACGGACTATAGATCAATTAAAGGAGACTATAATTGAATTTCAGAAATTGTTCAACCCTTGGATCACAGTAGCACGAATCCTGAAGCCACGTTATCCTTTGATTTTTGAATGAAATTGAAAATGAGGAATTAACTCCAATCTATAAAAATTTGGGATCCAGCCCTTTTCTTCTTTCCCCGTCTCCCTCTTCTCTCCCGTTCACGCACCAGAGGAGGGCTCCTCTTGCCACTGCCAACCCTCCCCCACCAATCTATCTCGCTCTCTCCGTTTTCTAGAAGCCCCGCCCCCTCTCCTCTCCATTTTCACGCCCCCATCTCTCTCGCTGACTGCCTCTCGCCACCGAGGAGGGTTCCTCTTTGATCTTGCTTCGGCGAGAAGATTTGTTCCCGCCTCTCTTCCTTGATTTCGTTTTGTCACTGCTGTCCCTTCCTTGTCAGTATTTCGGTACCTTGGGCGATCTTGTCGACTCCCTGTCAGACACCTACTCGGTGACCCACTTGCTGTCCCGTCGGATCCATCTGATTTCGCCCATTAGAGAGCTGTGCTCTCATTTAAACGGGTTTTTACTCTCTCTCTCTACTCTCTCATGTGTTGAGATAAACCCCTCTCTCTCTCTCTCGCTGTCTCTGTTTGCCTCTGACTTGAGTGCTTTGAATCGGTTAGAACCCTTACATTAAATTAAAGTTGTTTGTCAATAATCTTAAATGGTTCTAATCGGTCTTGGAGACCTCTGATCTTAAATTCTCGATTCGTGTCTTACCTCTTGTTTGAATTTGGGAAAGAAACAAGCACTGGTACACTATTTTAAAATACAAATAAATGTCAGGGACCAAATTGAAAATATTATAATTTAAGGGTCTGATTTGCTAAATTATATGCTTGTGATAATTTCCCTTATTAGAGGGGCTTATGTGTTAAATTGGTATTAAATGGATTCTGTTGGGAACCGAAACGGGATTATAATGTGATATTATGAAATAGGAATAACCTTATTTTACTTTCAACCTTACTTTGAACACTTAGAGTGCATTTGGATGACACAAGAATAGTTCTAATTCAGAAATAGCAGCTATTCCTAGCGAGCTATTATTTGTTTTTTACGTTTGGATGAAAAAAAAAGCTATTCTCAACACAAGGAATAACTCGGGTTAGTTGCTATTCTGCTATTCCTTAGAAATGTTGAGTTAGTAGCTATTTTGATATGTCAGATTAGCCACTATTCCGAGCTATTCTTTGTTTTATCCAAACGCATCCTTAGAAGTTAGATCCCTGAGTTAAATAGAAAAATAAGAATTAAATAAAATTAAACTTAGGCACTGTTCAAGAATCTAAACTAATAATGAAATTTAACTTGTGTGAGGTTGTCAGGGGTAAAACGCAGACTGAAAATTTAAAATAATTTATATTGATTTAACAAATGACAAATACTTTAGATAGGTTTTGTTTTTTTAAATCGTTGTCGACTTTTGTCCGGAACCAATTTTAGAAGGACACTAATGCTAGCTAGTGTGTGTAAGTTTTTATACTTGTACATACAAATTTTTTTACACTATATATAAAGTCTTTATACCTAACATGTCAAATTTTTATAAACTATTTATAAACTATTTAAATTAAATGTAGTCCACTTTAAAGTTTGTGCTAATTTAAATTAAATAGTTTGGATCTAACTTTATCAAAACATTATTTAGTCACTTTCATAATTTCAAAATTTTTAAGTATGTATATGAAAATTTAAGAAAACTATTTTTGCAATGTATTAGCTCTCGTTATATACAACATAATAATTCTAAAGGCTTTAAAGTAAAATTCCATAATCCAAACCGCCACTTTAGTTTATTTCAAATTGCTCCATGTACATGTGTGAAAAAAAAAACAAAACAAAAATTGTTGAAATTTGCAAAGATTAAATCAAAAGACAAAGAAGAAAGTTTAAAGTCCTTATTTATGCATATGCACAAATTTTCTCACGTGCCAATATCAACAAATTAGATGATCATCAAATAGATTCTATGCTACATCGGAGATACGACATCAACAAAGAAATACAAAACCCTTTAAGAGTAATTTATGAAAAAGATAATATATAGTTATGTTTCACTTACTTGGACATAAACTCCAATAGCGTTGATATACTTTTCATAGTGTACATGAAATCCAATGATTTGACTATAGGTCGGACCATGGAGTTCGAATGGTTCTCCTCTTTCCATTCCATATGGTCCATAAATAGCCAAATTTGTTTCCAGTGTCAATGACATCACAACCTCATGACCATTATAGTTATCATTAAAGAATCCTTTTACAGTCTTAATGTACTCATCTGTTTTAAGATTGATCTATATACAAAAAAGAAAAAACTTTGTTAGTAATTAAAATGTCTTAATTATGCAATAGGAGACAAATTTTACGAGGAACAACCAAAAGTTCGGATTAGTATTTTTGTATAAAGAAATCGGTTCAAATAAAATGGATATAAATCAGAACTGACAGTTTATGTTCCTCTTTACAAATAAAATCACAATTGACAAGGACTGGTCAAGAAATTTTAAGCCTGATCGAGTTCTGGTGTAGTAGAGTGACCATTTACAATATATACTAAAAAAATACAAGCAAAAAATAGAGGAATTGAATTAATTAAGGGATGTCCTTCCTGACAATTTTAAATTAGTATTGCTATGAAGACAAGTTCAACGGCAGAGAACAATACTAAGCTCTATGTTGTACCTGGCCTAATTAACAAAAGGGCAATAGAAACAATGTTTGGCAAAATCGGACTCATAATTAATCGAATTGATTACTTAATTGTGGATTCGAAATTGAGTGAATCCGTTGAAATCGATCAAATCGGATAAGAAATTCGGATTTTTTTTTTACAAAAACACAGTTCTACACTAAAATAATATAAATAAAATTGTAAAAATAAATAATTAGTTCAAAACTATTGTTAAGGCCGCTTTTGATCCGTAAAAAGGGTAAAATAGGGAATGAATAAAGAAAAGAAAAAGAAACAAAAAAGGAATGAAAATAAACAGCTATAGGGAAAAAAGTATATCAAAAAATAAATAAATAAAAGAGTAAAATCAGGTCCCGATTATCACCCGAAATGGATATGAGGAGAGGAAAAAAAATATTTGAACCAAAGAGAACCAATCAGCAAACAATTAAATTAAGGAGAGAAAAAAAGTCCCATAGAAGAGTCCCATGGTTCATCCTTAGATTATATGCGTGCTATGTTCATTTCAGATTGAAGACTCTTTCTTTATTCTCAGAAAACAACTTGAAAATAAGAAAAATCCAAGAAAGTAATGTCCAACTTAAAAAAAAAACCCAAAAATATTAATACAATCTCAAGGCAATTAAAATATTTGAGAATCGGTCCAATTCGGCCGATTTTGGAGACCATTATTAATCCAGGGCCTTTGTTTATATCAACTTGCATTAGCCAACTAAATAAAAGTGGTTTACTTAACATATTACTTTGTTTTTGCTTTTTTATTTCTTTGTTTGTTAATAATTTATGCATATAATAGTTTAAGAATATAATTACAAGATAATCTTCAGTGACTTGATTTTCATCGATCTTTACAATAAGAAAATGCCACATATTATCAAACTACAGAATGTTCATACCTCAGTAATGTTTCCTCCATCTCCGCCCCATCGGTTGGTGCATTGCATGAGGCCATTACGTTCAAAACAAATAGCAAGAGAATCAATCACCTCGCTATGGTAGATACTAATTTTAACAATGCGTGTAATGCCAGTAGGATCCATTTCTTGCACTAACCCTCCGAGACTACCAAATGACTTTATCTTTCTTATATATGCAGTTTTCTACATACAGAGAACACAAATGCATTATTTGTTAGAATGATCTTTCAATTATTGAAACCGAAACCTCTTCAAAAATATAGAAACAAATGGTGTGTGGATTTTGAACTCATGTAAAAAAGAAGAATTATAGAAATAAAAGCTTTGTCCAGTTCTACATGTATAATACGAGCAATTATAGTTCTTATCATCGGTGTAGGTATTGAGTGGTTTTGACAAACATAAAAAAAAGAAAGTTTCATAGTTGTGACAAACATAAATGTTGTAAATACCTGGATATTGAGTGGTCCAATGAAGTCTTCAACACTGGCCTTTAACTTGGCTTCGTTTTGATTGTTGTCAGCCTTCTCCTTAATCCAACAACTCCCGTCATTGGGGAATTTATCGGGCCGGGGACATCCCACATATTCCACGTAATTTACATTCGGAAATAAGCCCCTCACCGCTTCCCAGTCGGTTGAAACCAATTTTTTTAAGAACCTAAGGCGTAAGATCTCCACTTTCCAGTTCTCATGGAA
>JARJHM010001797.1:0-14042 GCA_033356055.1 Carex pumila
CTAATGAAGTATTCACATATGACACTAACAATATTAACATCTGACACTAATAATATTCACACCTGTTCAGATTGGGACAAAAAAGAAAGGTCGTTAGGGGGACAAAAAAGGAAGGTTGAAAATGGTGAATTTTGACCACGTGGGAGAACAAAAAAGGAAGGTTGTTAGGGGGACAGATAGAGGACAGATTCAAGGGGGACAACATCTTTACTCTATATTTTATTGTATAATTTTTTTAATATAGATCTTATAAGTTAAAATTGACAACATAATATTAACTAATATACAAAATATTTTTAACAAATGATTTTCTTTAACTGTCATTATAGAATATATATATATATATATAGGAACATGCTAGCGTGCTATGCATAGCATAGAACTCCTCCATGCAACGGCTTGGATTTTGAGTTTTCAAAATCCTAATGGTCGATCCGAACCGTTCATCTTGTTCTCCATATTAATATGTGTTTGGAGACCAAATTTTACATTTTTTGGAATTTTTTTACTATTTCTTTAGATTTATTGAAAATCGCTGTTTTTTTATGGTACAGATTTGCTGAAAAAAGCGATTTTCAATAAATCTAAAGAAATAGTAAAAAAATTCCAAAAAATATAAAATTTGGTCTCCAAACACATATTAATATGGAGAACAAGATGAACGGTTCAGATCGACCATTAGGATTTTGGAAACTCGAAATCCAAACCGTTCCATGGAGGGGTTCTATGCTATGCATAGCACGCTAGCATATTCCTATATATATATATATATATATATATATATATATATATATAAGTCTAAATATTTGTGTCAGCCAAACACATTTTTAAACTAATTTAATTGAAGTCAAATTTTCAAATATACTAGTTGATATAATAATCTATAAATAGGCCTTGTAAACTATAAATAGGTATGCATATACAAACTATTTTTTTCTTGTGACGCATAAATTTAAGAATTTTTATTTTTGAACCATTTATAATTATTTAAATTGATAGTACTAAGGAGTTAGGCTAATATGACACTAGTGTTATATCAAACTAAATAACACCACATCTTAAATCCTTAGATTTGCTTTAAGATTCGTACAAAATGAAGTGCTTGAACAGTAAAAGCGAATATTACGAATCTTAAAGCAGATCTAAGGGTTTAAGATGTGGTGTTATTTAGTTTGATATAACACTAGTATCATATTAGCCTAACTCAGTACTAAGAGATCGATATCATGTCAAATGCAAAATTTCTGTTCTCCACGAGCAAACTTTTGATAAAACCACATAATAGTAAAACCAGAAAACATGGAAAGGAGAACCATAATCGATCAGGTGACGCGTTTTATAAGGTAAATTATAAAATCTTAATACCTCGTATCAATCTCTTAATTAGTACTATCAATTTAAATAATTATAAATGATTCAAAAATAAATTTCTTAAATTTATGCGTCACAAGAAAAAATATTTTGTATATGATACATATTTATAGTTACTATAAAAGGCCTATTTATAGATTATTATGTCAACTAGTATATTTGGAAATTTGACTTCAATTAAATTAGTTTAAAAATGTGTTTGACACAAATATTTAGACTTATATATATATATATATATATATAGAGAGAGAGAGAGAGAGACAGGCTAATATGCTTTCGGCAGCACTTCGGCCGAAGTGCTGCCACCCAATTTTTGATTTTTTAAAATCCAAACAGTCGATCCGAACCGTTCATCTTGTTCTCCATATTAATATCTGCTTGAAGACCAAATTTTATATTTTTTGGAATTTTTTTGCTATTTATTAAGTCACTTTGAAAATCGCTGATCCAACTGTGAACTGCCAAAACAGTAAAATCAGGGGTTCACCGTTGGATCAGCGATTTTCAAAGTGGCTTAATAAATAGCAAAAAAATTCAAAAAAATATAAAATTTGGTCTTCAAGCAGATATTAATATGGAGAACAAGATGAACGGTTCGGATCGACTGTTTGGATTTTAAAAAAATCAAAAATTGGGTGGCAGCACTTCGGCCGAAGTGCTGCCGAAAGCATATTAGCCTGTCTCTCTCTATATATATTCTATAATGACGGTTAAAGAAAATATTTTGTATATTAGTTAATATTATGTTGTCAATTTTAACTTATAAGATCTACATTAAAAAAATTATACAATAAAATATATGCACTCCTAAGTTTACAAAATTTTCATATAGGATTAATCTTTCATTTCAAATAAAAAGTTGTAGAAGTAAACAAGAAGAAGTGAGAGGGAGGGAAAAGGAAGGAGATAATGGGACCCATAAGGACATTTTGTTAATAATTTATGAGGAGGATATTTTGTTTGTTAGTTTGGAAAAGAAGGATAAATTGTACATTCCCCTGAATAGATAGCTCATTATCTTATCAGACTAAGGTAATCCAAATTTTGCACTACATTTAAAAAATAGAGAATGTATCCATTTATATTTATCCTTCGTTGTTTAAGAAAACAACATGGCAAATCGAATTGCGGTGGAGATCGAGATACCAAAGTAAATATTTTCGGATGCATTGTTTGTCAGAAAAAATTCAAGTTCCATTTTATCACCAGCGATATCAAATTAATTTGGTTAAGTTTTTATTTTACTTTAATTAACCTGCTCTGAATCTAATTGGCAGGGCTGAGGGCTCTCTATAATCTATATATGTAATCTGCATTGATTGTCGTTTTTTAAAATTATACAATTTTTTTTTTTGATAAAGAAACCCGTAGGTATTAAATTATACAGTCAAATCAAATTGCGGTGGAATAACCTACATAATAAAAAATGAGTTGAGGTACTAAAAGAAAAAAACAGAGAGAGCAATCTTTTCGAAGGAGAGAAGAGGAGAGAGACTGTGATAATCGTTTTGTGTAATATCTAATCAGTCAATAACGGATTGTCAATGTTGCTTGTTGAGAGAGGAAAATTAAGTCGAGTATATCACAAGTCATGGAAAGCATGGCTGTTATTTAAAAGGAATGAAACAATCAGGGGCATCCATATTTCTAGAGAAGAAAATCAGACGGCTCGCAATTTAACAAAAATATTAGGAGCAAAATCCAGTTCTCCTATTGTTAAAAAAAGTTTCATTCTCTCAAAAATGATCATAAAGTTCAAGATTGAATGCATGCATCTTACACTTCTGATCAAGGATATTGGTTGTTCAGAATATTTTAATTTTTTTTAAGTATGACATGAGGATCAGATTCAAACTTCAAACACATTTATCCATGATTTTTCAGATTGTATAAATTAAGTATAAACTTTTGAACACGTAATATCATGCTTTTATAATTTATCTTGAATTCATCCTACGTTCAATCATAAGATGTTTAATGTTTTAGACGTGTATACAATTATCAAATTAATCTATAAAATATAAATATGAATGTTTTACGATTATGCAGGGTAGACATAAAAGATTGTTTTTCTTACTGAATGATTGATGTACATTTCAATTTTTATTTACTGCGAGATCATAAAATCATTTTCTTGTAAGAAGTGCAAACTATAAATATGATGTAATATATATATCAAGTCCTCTCTAGCTGTCTATCTACGGCCATTTTTTTTAATACCCAAAAAAGAATAGAAAAATATAAAAATAACCTCCGTTTTTTTTTTTTTTTATATATATGCCCTAACCACCTGGATACGGGGCGCTTCATGCCATTACCAAACCGCCCAGTATCCAGGCGATCCACTTAGTTTTTTTTTTTGTATTGAAATATTAGAAATGTTGAATATATTTCTTTAAAAATAAATGAAATACAATATAATTTGATTTATTAGAAAGACTGCAACAAATAACTCGGATCAATATTTTTCAGACCGGATTTTTCACGGCTGTAAGAAAAATTAATATATTTCTTTATGTGTTATTGGAAAAAAATAAAAATGCTTAGATTCCGAGTTATTGATCCCGGTTCAAAAGTCACTTCTATGTAATATAGAAAATATTGTGATCCTTCTAGGACATTTAATTTATAAAAAATTGCATCTATTTTGAAAATTCTTTTTGAATAACAATTATTAAATAACCTAAAATTTTTGTTTTTTTTCAAAAATAGATACAACTTTTTAAAGAAATATATTCAACATTTCTAATATTTCAATACAAAAAATAAAAAAAATTCTATTTAAAAAAAAACACAACTTAAAAAAAAAAAAAAACGGAGGTTATTTTTATATTTTTCTTTTCTTTTTTGGGTATTAAAAAAATGGCCGGTCTATCTACGCCCCCTAATTATCACCTTGGTTTACTTTACTGAAAATAAAATAAATAATCAATTAATCAATTAATCAATTAATCATACTAAATTTTCTATAGTTGTGCTTTGAGAATGAATGTCCCCTGTTTGGCCTAAATGGAGAAGATGTATTCCGAAGTTAAACCGACCCTGTCAAGTGTCAATTCAGCTTCTCGTTTCCAAGACATTTAAAGAGTCCGGCTCTTCTGTTTCATATTCCCTGAAACAAAATCTGTGTCATTTTTTTTCTGAAGAAAGGCTATAAGGGATTATCACACTTGATTTCTCTATGGACCCACTAGTCAGTACTAAATAACAGCATCTGGTCCAATGGATTTTTAACAGAGGGTTTGGAAGTTGAAACGACAAAATTAAGCAAAGAAGACAAAGAGATTTGCAGTCGCGTTCTAAATTAGATCTAATCTATATTATTTTTTCTATATACTCATAAAAAATTATCACATTTTGATTTTACTTTTATATAAATTAATAAGTTGAAAAATTAATGTTTAAAAATTATCCACATTTGTATATATTTTCACAAACTCAAGATAACAATCAAAACAAAGTTGAAATGCCATAATTTTTTACATGTGCGTACATAGATAAAATGATATAGTTCATATCCAATGGTTTTATTTTGAATTTTAAGATTTAAATTTTGAGTTATTAAAGTTTTTAAAAATGAAGACATAATAAAAACACAAAAAATAGAGGCATTTGAATCCTCTTGATACTTTAGGGAGCTGGTGTGGTATATTATAAAAAGTCAATTTTTGTGCTTATATATATCTCTACCTAATTGCTCTAGGGAATCCTTCTGGACAAGTGGTACCAGTAAAGAGGCTTTCTCATTAACCTTCTCCAATGGATTTTTGTGATTATATCAAACCGAATGTTTTTTGAGATTAATTTTTGTGATTATATCAAACCGAAATTTTTTTTTTTTTTTTCTGTTAAGTCTCATTAACCTTCTCCAATGGATTTTTTTTATTTATAATTTATAGCCTAATCAACCTTTTTAACCTCAGTAGGGACAATATATAAAATTAAACTTTTTCTTACAAAAATGTTAGTAGTTCAAATAATATATAGTATTTAATAAGAATGAAATAATATAAATCAATATTTGTTTCCTACGTTTATCATAATTTTTGGATCATTGTGACATCAAGTTCATCTTAAAAATAAAATTAGAAATTAGCCGTGCAGTATTAAGTTATTTTTTTACAAAATCAAGTTCATAATGAGATTTTTTATTTTGGTAATATGCATATCAGGGTATGTTTGGAGGGGACCTAGAATATCGAAATTTGAGTTTAATAGATGAGAATAGAGAAAAAATTGTGATTTTCATATTAGTGTGAAAACGGTGCTATTCGGATTAATATAAATATTGTTTGAATTGTACATTTGGAATAGTGAAAGATAGGTAAATGGGGTCTCAAACAAATTGTTACGACATGGAGATGACAAATGTATCATCAATTTTGCCATTTTGAGATTGTGTTGGTGAAAATCTAAAAATAGATATTTTTTATCTCTCTTCAAACTTTTGAATAATAGTTATTCTAACATTTACAAAAAATAGATAATAACAACTGTTCTAACTATTTTGATAGCAAAAATGTTGTATGTGTGCACATTGCTATTCTGAATAGCTCCTATTTTTAGAGCATCCAAACATCCTTAACACAAACTACCAGCGCTATGGATGCATATCACTAATTTTTAAGTCCAAAAACTTCAAAATTACGTATTTTGTCTTCTAAAATTCATAATATTTACCCTTCTAAAATTTCAAAAGTCACAAATTTACTCAATTAATCAATAATTAAAATTAACTATGGTTAATATTCTTTAAAATATAATTAATCACCTAATCCCTAATCCATGTCCTTCTCCTTCCATTGAATGGCTCCCATAGAAGGATTTTGGGAATTTTGGGGCATTTGGAAAAGACATGAGCGAGCTTCCTTTTTTGGATTCTAATAGATGTAAGACTAGATAATCCCAATTTGCGGTGGCAGCTCTCGAATCAACTCTTGGATGGTCTTTTAGTCAAAGCTTTTTATATTTGAGAAATGGGATTCTGTTGTTGGGTTTGTCTCCATCGGTTGCCATGGAGCCTTCAGCTGCAATGCAAAATGGAGAATTGGTTGCGAATTGAGAAAAATGAGAGGAAATTCAAAGAGACTGGAAACAAAGCAGGAAGCTTGATTAATTGCTTGAAGCTAGAAGCTGACCTTCAAATTGATTGTGAAGAGAATCCAAACAAAGATGAAAAGGAGTTGGAAGGATCAAACAAAACTTGTTCTTTTTAATATTCTCACAGCTAGCAACCCAAAGAGATCCGCTCCATCTGCCATGGCCACCAGAGTCGTTAAATTTTAGAGAATATCAAGTATATATAATTAATTTGACTTATTGATTAATTGAGTAAATTTGTGAATTTTGAAAATTTAAAAAGGTAAATATGATATTATGTACTTAATTTAGAGGAGAAAATATGTAAATCAGAGTCGTTAAATCTATGCAGCTGTGCGCTAATTAGAGAGATATCTCCAATCAAAATCTCAACTGTTCATGATTCACCAATTGTTCCGGTATCGAAAGTACGTGCGTACCACTACAATCTACCAATAATTTAAAAAATTGCATAATCTAAAACATAACAACACAAAAGAAGCTATATATATATAGCTACACTGGTTATTTTGTTGCATACAATTTATTTATATTATATATATATTGAAATAATTATAATATATAAGTATATATACAATTTTATTATTATCGGTCCGTATCCGATCTATTTACACTCCTGCATCTTAGTACTTGTATTATTTTGTTGTAAACAAAACATTGTTGAAGTTATTGACGTCTGAGTTGTAAAATTATACCTCGATCGATCGATGATCTTGGAGCCATTCCCATTCGACTGTAGCTAGGCATGGAAAAATTAATATGAGGGACAAATCCAGTTCTTCCTTCTCTCAAAGGGTCAAACTTAGATAAAGTAATTATACTTACAGATCTTATTTTAGATTAATATTTCAAGTATACTGTTAAAGCTGACTACAAAAACGAGATTAGAGTTTAATTTTTTTCAAAGACTTGAGCTGTAAATTGAACTTCATTTGTATAGATGTTTGATTGATTGACAGATTCAGATTCTAAATTTCTTATATATTAGAAATGTACTTTTGTGGGGTTTAACTAGATAGATCGCTTGACATCATCACAGAGATGCAATTAAAGTATATATGCATGATGACAACCACTTAATTTCTTTAAAATTAGTACCTAAAATTTAGAAAATTTATATTATTACACTCCATGATCTACACTCTTATTAATTTATATCTGAAGCACAATTGTTTATACTTAATTAATTAGTATATATACGAGATCAAAAGGGTTCATGTGTCACTCTTGGCTGATACAGGCTGAGATCTTCACCAATTCTTCGAGTGTCAGTCACATCGTGGAACGGTTGAGAACAGCAACAAAGCCTTATCAATGAACAAACACACAACCAAGCAAGCATCAGCCACTAAATATGAACAAAACAATAAAAATGAAATATGTCAAAACTTTTTAACAACCATCTTACCATTACTATATATATATATATATGTTTACCCGGCCAAATGCTAACCAGTTGTGCACACATCAATCGCCTCGCCAGTCGCCGCTTCCTGACTTAATTTGCCTTGTCGGCAAATGTTGTTCTTTTGTTGCATTAATATGTATGTATATATATATATATATATATATATATATAGTCTTTCTAGGCTCCGGCCCTAAGACAAAGGCTAAGGCTGACCTCCCGTTCCACCATATATACTAATTCTATAATCAAACCAGATATATATATTGACGTACTATATATATATTCAGTATGAGGTCTAAATTAAAACCTTTTTAATTGCATATGTGAACTCCCAAAGGATATTAATATTGGTCTACACTTTAATTTCATCCCACATTCAACCATATTAGCTAGCTAGCTAGGTTTGTACCTTGATAACAAAATGAAATCAAGTCAGACAATATTCCACACGTCCCTACTTCATCTCAAACCTGAATAATTTAATTTATTTTCAAATTCCACAAATTTAACAACACAAACTACTTAATTAAACTTAATTTCCACCAACATTAATTAATTAATTAATACCAAAGTCAATTAATATCGATTTAATTAGTATAAAATATTAACATGTCTTGGATTACAGTTTAAATCAGATACCAAGTAAACCAAATTTGTGTAGCACCTCCCTTTTTAGTGTTAGTAGTACTAGGATTCACATCTCTTTAGATAGTTGGAAAATCACTCCTCTTGGATGGTTCAGAATTTTTTGTTTCTAATTGTCTAAAAAAATAGTAAAGATATAAAAAAAGATATAAAATTTGATCGTCAATTATATATTCATATAGTTATAATGTTGAACAGTTCGGATTAATTATTTAAACTCTGAAAATGGAGTTATGAATCCAATGCATAGACCAATCCACACATTGCAATGTACTAAAGATTGATATAGAGATTTTTTTTTCACTTGCACATTTTGATAAATCTAAGCTATGTTGGGAAATTTTACAAACTAATTAATTACTTTAAAAAATTGAAACAAAATACCCTCTCTAATTTTCTTGACAAAATACCACCCCTCTCAATTAATATTACTCTTAATTATTTTATTTATTTAAACAAGAACATTCAATTACCAAAATTTACTAATTAGTTTGTCAAATTACTATTAGAAAACTAATATTATATTCACGGGGCATTTTTTTAGAAGTATATATACAAACAACAACTAGTTATCTAGTATCAATACAATTTTATTTTTTTTATATATTTTCGTTAAAGTCTACCCAGTGGCCAAACTAATATTATTGCTAAGTATCAATAATTATATTAAATATCAAGTTTTACATAATTTTTAAATTAAAAAATGTTGACGAAAAATAAATGAGAAATTACTAAATTATCTTCCCAAATAAATTGTAAATTAAAAAGTGGAACATTGGTGCTTTTGTAGATTTAGTGATTTATTAAGATGCTTTGTTACTCGGATACTCCATATTAGACCCTCTATCCAAGGGTGGATCTACGATAGCACAGGGGGGCAGCCGCCCTCCACCTCCCCAGATTTCAATTTTTAGTAGTGATCTATTGGTTCCGATTGACTTTGTCTCTTTTTAAAAAAAAATTTGTCCCTTCTCTAAATGTTTGATTTGTAATTCGAGTTAAATTTAGTGTTAACATCAAAATAAATTTATTAAATTATGATTGATAATATTAATTATAAGTTATAGGATCATAAATCATAAGTCAATGTATTGAAAAATATAAGTCAAAACATTATTTTTTTATCGAGTACTCAATTAGTTAATGATTTTAAATCCGATAAGTTATTTAAATCTGATTCAATATATTTTTGTTCCCCCTAACGAAAATTCTGGGTCCATCCTTGTCTATACCCGATACGTATCGGACACGGATACATATACGATACGCTCAAGATACGTACTGGATGACGTGGCTTATCTATAACACTCTGATACAGTTATCGATATGCGTTGACACGGATTCCTCTGTGAGCGGCGCATAGACCGGGATTGGTTCCCTCCGTTTCACATTTGACTGCACCGTGAACCGTGAGCCTCTAGTAGACCAGCGAAATGATCGAGCAAAAGTTCTTGCCACCATGCAGCTGCTATCAAACAATTAACAAAGGGTCACTGGTAATGCCGCAAGCGCCTTTACCATTCCTATACATCAACTTTGTTGTCATATCTTAGTATATTACATATAATCTATATAAAATACTTTAGTCAAGATTTTTACATTTGATTTATATAATACAAATGTTGAATTAATAATAAAATTAAATATATATATATATATAGGGTCTGGCTAAATTGTTGTCGGCAGTATTTCTACCGGCAGTGCTGCTGGACTTTTTATTTTATTTTATGATATCCAAACAACAAATATAAACCGTTAGATGTTTAATCTATATTATAATCTACTTGGAGACCAAATTTTACATTTTTTGAAATTTTTTTACTATATATTAAGCTGGTTTGAAAACTGCTGATTTCAATGCTGCAGAAATTTACTGAAATCAGCGGTTTTCAAACCAGCTTAATATATAGTAAAAAAATTTCAAAAATGTAAAATTTGGTCTTCAAGTAGATTACAATATATATTAAACATCTAACGGTTTAGATTTGTTATTTGGACGTCAGAAAATAAAAAAAAGCCCGACAGCACTACCGGCAGAAATGCTGCCGGAAGCAATTTAGTCGTGCCCTATATATATATATATACTGTGTTACTCGGATACGGCTATTTAGTCACCGTACCCGTATCCGATACGTATCGGATACCGATATGGGTCCGATACGGCCACGATACGTATCCGATATGCCAGCTGGCGTATCAGATGACGTGGCGTATCTCTAAACTTTCTGATATGGTTGCGATACGCATTGACTCGTATCAGATACGACTATTTCATCTAGATATGGGTGAGATACAGCTATCAGCGCTGGTGAACCGTGCCCACACCCGTGAGCCACGACTCTGAGTTGCGCCGCACCTGTGGACCGCGTATACACCAGCTGAAATTTTTGTTTTCCGCCAAAGCTGTGGTTCGAACTTGGGAAGGCCCCAGCCAAAAGCTTTATCCACTCCGCAAGATTTTGTTTGTGTTATATTGCAGTAACTTTGTTATTTAATATCTAATCTTATATTAAGCCTTTAGTTTTTTATAGCCTGATTCAGTTTTTGTAATATATTCATCTTTTTAATTATATTTTTTATGATTATTTAAATGTAATATAAATATACATATTAGTAAAAAATAATATATATAATAGCCGTATCGTATCCTTCGTTTTTTGAAAATTGCCGTATCGCCGTATCCGTATCGTATCCGATACGATACCCGTATTCGTACCCATGCAACATAGTATATATATATATAATAAGCGTATCGTATCCGGAATTTTTAAAAATTACTGTATCACCGTATTTGTATCGTATCTGATATGATACCCGTACCTAGTGTTTGGTAAACGGGCCGGACTGGGTGGTCCGGGCAAAACCCGGGCATGGGCACGGGTAGCCATGGTCACAGGCGTCACAGGCACACGGGTACAACAAGCCGGACATCACGGGGTTTTTTTTTTTCAAAAATCATACCCTACTTGTTTAATACCCGTGCTCGTCACGGGTTCGGGGGCAGGACGGTCCAGGTACAGGGGGCCAGGCGGTCCGGGTTTTTTTTTTTCTATTTTTTTTCTGTTTTTTTTACTATTTTTTTTCCTTTTTTTTCTGTTTTTTTTCCTATTTAAAAACAAATATGACGTTTAATTTTTTTATTGCTTTTAGTGTTTAAAAATAAAAAAATATATATGAAATTAATTTATGAGATGTATCAAATAAAAATTGATATTCTTATCAATATGAAGTTTTGAAAGTAATTTCATTAAAATATATGAAATTATCATATATCTATTAAATTGCAAATGAAATTGTCATTTAAATTATATATTTTAATCACTTTATATAAAATAAATTTATGCATGTCTAATATAATTAGTTTAGAATATTATTTTTTATGTGAAAATGCATTGGTTTGAAGGGAATTTTAAAAAAATTTGAAATTTGAAAAAAAACGAGTACGGGTACACGGGCACGGGTGCACAGGTTCACGGGCACGGACTCACGGGTATAGGTTCAAGGGTATGGGGTTCTGAGTTCTCACGGTTTTTTTTTTCAAAAAACCAGATCCGGCCTGTTTAATACCTGTGCCCATGTATCCATGTATCCGTGGCACAGACGCGGTCTGAGTTGAGCCCCCGGAGGCATTTACCAAACACTACCCGTACCCATATCTCTGCAGCATAGCTAAGATGTACCAATGCTACTAGTACCACTAGTACCTATACTGGTACCAGTAGCGGTACTAGTACGACTGATTGATTTGATATCATAAATATTTATTTAAGTTAATTATTTGTTTATCTGATCGATTTGAGCTTTTTGAAGTCTTCTGTACGACTGTATCTATCAATCCCTGTCAATTTTTAAAGTATAATTTAAATTCTGTTATTAGGCTCATTACAAATTACTTGCCCAAATTCTAATGTAGGATCAATCCATTATAAGTATTTCTTTATAACTAGGTATATATGGTTTGAGAATTTCTAATTGGAAGGTATGAATATATGAAAGGTATGTGGAGCAGAGAAGGTGGAGGGTGGCATGGATAGCATCATGTGTATGGTACTCCGGTAGGGTGCAACACAGCGGCGGTACCGGCAAGGAGTGGTGGTCAGGTGCAGCTAGGTGGTTCCGGGACCGGGTTTTCTACAAGTTCATTTTTCCAAGAATGGTAGATTCCCTCTATTTTGATTGTGGGAATATCTGCTTTCAAGGGTAAAATTAGAAAATTGAGATGAACGATTATCTCACAGTAGTTATTTGTTTGGTTTTTGGCTCGTTTTAATTATGAATTGAGACTTCGGAATTGAAAATCTGAGTGATGAAATCTCTGGAGTATCTTGACCATGCATCTGTTGGACCCTAAAAATATTGAGAATTTATCAAAGGGATTTATCATGGCAATTCTTTGGAAATTTGATTAAATAAGTACCCTAAAACCCTAATTTCTTGAAAAGTCATAAGATTGGGCAATGATTTTCTTAAAATAAAATTATACATAAAATATATTTTCTATAAATTTTATTAGTCCTGGATACAATTGTGGGTGTAATATTGGACTACACTTAGCAAAACCAAGTCAGAAACAGCTCAGGGTGCAACTTGGGTTCGCAAATCGCACATATAAACAGTGGAGCCCACATGTCAGTGTCAGAAACTAAGATTTCGCTGGGCTTTCATATAAGAGGATCTGAATGAACTCAGTTTGAAGGATCTAAACTCTACATGGACCCACTGTCATGATAGTGGTCTACATAGACCAAGGCTAACCGATAATCACCCCATTTGAATTTATTTGAATCTCAGCGAATTGATCCCTTCGTTTGTTCACATATTAATATACATCAATTATATTGCTCCAATTACAAATAAAAAAAAAAACTATGTAATTTTTATGTCTTTTTTATAAGAAGAAAATATATGAAACAATTATTCATAAATTATGCTCATCAATGAATTTTAACAAGTTCTTGATCCTTCTTATTTATCAAAACTACATTAGAAAAAACATATGGCATAATTTATTGCATGTTTGCATACAAAACATGATCATATATAATGGCCACATCTACTAATTTAATTTTGATATTTAAGTTCTATATTATATGCTACCGATGAACTTCTAAAAAATGAGACGATAGTTATTTCATATGTAATATTAGTTCAACAAGAATATATAATTTTAATTATAGATGTTTAGTTTATTATTTTTTCGTGTCTCCCTTTTCATTTAGCAAAATAGTAAAATTAGCAGCCACCGTTGAATCAGTAATTTTCAAAGTGACTTAATAAATAGTAAAAAAAGTTCAGAAAAATGTAAAATTTGGTCTCCAAACACATATTAATATAAAGAACAAGATGAACGATTCACATTGACTTTTTGGATATTGAAATTTTAAATTTGAACCATATACACTTCGGCCCATATGCTACTGAATGCATATTAGTCTCTCTCTCTATATATACACTAATTAGTGGAAGTGTTTTTTTTTTAAAGAAAAATAAAAGAAAAGGATAAATAAAACATTATGTT
>JARJHM010001798.1:0-14035 GCA_033356055.1 Carex pumila
TCTTCAAATTTCAAAACCTCCGAAAACCAACCTAATTGGATCAGTCTATCCAGAAACCGATCAGAAAATTATAAATTGGGTCGGTGCCATTGGTATTAGCACAATTCGATCGGATCATTGCATGAGCAATTTTCTGACAACCTAACAACAAATTTTCTATTTTCTATTTTTTGAATTGCAACAAATTTCATATTTTCAGAGCTCATTTTTCATAAATAGTTTACAAAAACAAAAAAGAGAATATCAAGTTAAATATACGTGATAAATTATAGTGCATGTGATCATGTTTTGATCTCTTGATCTTGCACAAATACAAGACTAAAAATTATAAAATTTAAGGTTGACACATTGCTCGTGAACATAAATACAAGACTTGCTTCTGGAATAGTTTATGAACTTATCCCTAACCCTCTAATAATCCCATTCTATATAGCCATGTAAGATGTTGAAAATCTGAAAGGGGAACATTTTTATGTTCTTACTTGTTCTTTTTCAAATTGTTCAACTGGCCAACTAAAACTGTAGTGGTGATGTTATACTGGACCACTAGCTTAATACTCTGGTTTCATTTTTATTTATTTTATTTTATTGAAAAATTGTTGCTTAGAGATAATTTGGACCGGAGAATGTGCATGCGGGATAGCAATGCACAATGAGTATTACCAGCTTTTTAAAACTCAAGCATTGACTTGTGAATTCTGGAGACTGGGCAGCATCAAAATAAGTTGGTATTTGTCGGGTCTCAATAATTGTTAACACTTATTGCACCTGGAAAATAAGTCGATTCTTTTTTAGTTGAATATTCAAGTTCTATAAACTAGAAAATTAAATTGATTAATATATTATATCTGCTATGAGCCGAATGTATTGAATGTGAGCCATTCTATTCTTTGTTTCTTTCTTGTTTTGATTTGTGAGCCGTTAACTTTATGATATACAGTTTATATAAAATAATTGACCCCTATTTCCTACCCTACTACTCGTGTCGATAACACCAACTAAGAAATCGTGCCATCGAATTTATGGTCCATCAAGTACTTCAGGAGCATCTGTGATAAATATATGGTGACTCGGCAAATCAAGCAACAGTAAAATTACATGACGGTTGAAATTCTGTTTTAACAAAATCCTGCAGTTATTAATTGGTTTTGTTTTAACCCAACATCCGCAATTGGTAATTCGATTACAAAACTTATCCATAATTCATACACACAACTGTTGATATATATATGGTGTCACAACATTATTCTGCGGCTCTTCTAAATTCTGTGCATGTTGGTGGAAATTTTGAATACGCAAGCCATTTTCTAGCGCTCCGTATTCAGTTGCTTAAAAAAAACTATGGGTATAACCCGTGTAGTTGCAATACGCTCAATTTTGTACAACCGTCTACAAGAGGTTATAAAATAATTTCTTTTTCTCTTTGCGTTCTCTCTTTAATGATTTTCGACCATACAAACTTAACTTAAATCACGAAAAAGAATTGGAATGTACAAGTGTCATTTTATAAAATAACTTAAATTTGTTCGACTTGATTTGATTTAAGCCGTATTAGAAATTAAAGTCGCAAAGTATCAAAAACTTAAATGCAAAATCATCAAGTTGTTTTAGAAATTAGTAATTCATATGAGTCCTAAAACTTGAGTTAGGAGTTTCTTCCCTGCTAATCGTGAACAGAGTGACTAGTGGGAAAGTTTTTTTGAAGTTCAAACATAAAGGCTGGGGTAGACAATTCTTCTCGATTTTTTTTTAAAAACAGCCATTAATTAATGCATTTTCTTCGAGACCCAAGAGTACAAATTTAGCTCTTTTGAGTCCTCAATCTTTTTCAAGCGCGATATTAGAGAGCTGCAGTGGTGATTTTGTGTAAGTTAGTGCCACATTTGCTTTTGTGAAAAATAATTAATTAATGTTAACCCAATGTCTGACATTTTTGGTTTTCTAATTGCCACTCAAGCAAGAATTCGAGTCTCAAGCAACCCCAGCATCGATATCAGAGCAGCATTTAATAGCGCGCAACTCAAATATGGGATCTGGGATCCAACCAATCTTCTCCATTTTATTTTAAAAGGAGACAACAAATAGCAAAGTTCATGTGTAGCGGACGCCTCAGTTTACTGTTTTACTGGAGAAGATTAATATTGCTTTTTTTATTACCCCTAATAATCTTTACTTGTACTAATTATTAGATTATTTCTTAATTAGAGGATCAAGCCCTCTTTGGAAAACCCTGTTTAAGTTAAGGGCCTAAGAATAAAAAACAGGCCCAACCATGAATTTAAATTTGATTTCTTGAGGAGTTATCCCGGGTCCGGCCCTCTTATTAGAAAATATGGTCTATTTATTAATTCATTCCATACTCTCGATTACTTGACCAATTCTCTATTATGGATGGTAACCGTTGATCTGGATGCCACATCTGTGGGAGTTCTGATCTTGATGCTTGAAAATGTTTTAGATATGTCTGCTCAGGCTCTGTTTTTTTTTTTAATTAATTAATTAATTAATTTATTTATTTATTTATTTATTTATTTTTTATTATTATTATTATTATTATTATTATTATTATTATTATTATTATTATTATTATTATTATTATTATTATTATTATTATTATTATTATTATTATTATTATTATTATTATTATAAAAAGTTAGTAAAACATCCTCATGACCTAATATTAACGGAGCAAAATTGTCACGACTCCGTCGTCAGGTTGGGAGTCATGACAAGAGAGACACCCTCGCATTCATCCATCGTCTCTTTAACCTACATCGCAATAAAATAATAAACAAAAATAATACAGAGTCAGTTACAAAGCTCAATAACATATTATTTAACGACGTGCTTCTCTATAATTAGCTTAATTAAACAACCATTCAAACAAACTGGATTAATCCACACAAATTAACATCAAATTATGCATACATATTTGACGATGATAGTACATGGGTCTAGATTGTCAGTAAAAGAAGTTACACATTATTCTGTTAAATATGTCCTCATAATCCAATACCCAGTTCAAACATCCAATTCAACTATACAAATCGAAAACACAGATTATAGAGAAGTCCAATAACCTGATAGTGATCAATTTAAAAATTCAATTCGAGTTGCAATAATTGTTCAGAATCAACGCAATCAAACATATACTCAAATAATAATCAGATATCAAACTTCTCTTCTTCTTTTTTTTCAAAATAACATATTCTTTCTCTTCTTCCTTTTTTTTTTTCATTTCTAAACTTTTGTATATTATTTTTTCTTCTCCCGAATCCGATAAGGAGAGAGGAGGGTTATTTAGAGGTTATAGGAGGTGGAAATAAATCTGCTGCGATTCTCAAAAGAATCACAGGGCCCTGCCACGTTGGTTTAGTTTTCATCATTTTTTTCCTTGATTTGCATGTTTATAAAAGTGACCTCTAAGTTTTCAAATTTTACAAATAAGGCCAAATTAATTTTAAAAAATATATAAAAATTTACCGGATGTTACAAAAATTGTTCACATCTCCTCACATATCTGCAAACAACATCTGAAGTTAAATGATTGGTGCATAAATCATTCTCTCTTTTTTTTAAACATGAATTGAGGGTTAGTCGCCAAATATATTTTTAATCTCGTTATTATATTATAGAAAATTTCTTCATTTTGTGGATTTCCTCACTAGACCAAAAGCTGATATTACGGTGCATTAATATATTTACTACTTAATTTTAAAATTTTAAAAACGGTTTAGATATTTTTTAGAGGGAAAATAAGGAAAACGGTTTAGATATTGGAATTCATATCCTCTTAGGTAACATAATATGTCAGTTTAGATCCGTTACTATCCGATCCGAATTGTGTTTGGTTCTTCAAATTGATAGTCCGATATCCGATCAGAATATTTCAGTCCAATTCTATTCCAATTCTGATTCGACGGTCCGGATCTAAACAAAAATATTGTTTTACCTCAGAGGATATGGACTCCAGGTATTGTCTAACTGATATAGAGACGAAATCTCCAAGAACTAGTTGAGGCAATCTCTCCACTGCGCCCTCCTGTTTTAAATTTTATTTATTTATTTATTGTCAGGACCGGTGCAACATTTACGACAGAGATGAATAAATGTGTATCTTTAATGGAGATGTGACCGCTCTCAATAGATATCAATAATCAAACTATCAGCGTCCCTTCTCTGTTGGCTTGTCAACTTGTCATGGTGAGCAATAAATTGCACTGTTCTGAATTCACTCGTGTAAAGTGTAAACTCATTTCCTCCCATTGTACTGCTTACATGTATTTTATTACATCATCACCATGAATGTTCCTTTACAATACTCCTGCAAATTGCAATCGGATCTCTTCCTTTTCCTGTTTTCGAGAATAGCAAATTGCAATACAATTTAACCCTACTCTTATTTTAATTAGTATAAGCTAGCTCCCTTGTGCATTTCTTGAAGAATCGGCCACCCACAGTTTTGCTAGATAGAGGTAAAATATGAGTGAGTCTATGGTAATATGTATATCATGGGTTGTTATCGTGTTATGGTTCTATATTCGAGTTTTCAAATCTTAACGGTTGATCCGAACCGTTTATCTTGTTCTCCATATTAATATGTATTTGGAGACAAAATTTTACATTTTTTGAAAAATTTTACTATTTTTTTAGATATTTAGAAAATTACTTGATCTGAAAATTCTTGACCATCCAGAAACAGTGACTTTTAATAAATCTAAAAAAATAGTAAAAAAATTTCAAAAAAATGTAAAATTTGGTCTCCAAATACATATTAATATGGAGAACGAGATGAACGGTTCGGATCGACCGTTAAGATTTGAAAACTCGAATATAGAGCCGTAGCACGGTAACAAATCGTAATATGCATAGTAGCATAGACTCACTCGTAAAATATAGTAATTGTAATGCAAAGATGTCTAATTCATCCGATGATTACTTTATTTGCAAAATTATGGGAGTACTAGCTAGTTCTATTATAATTTGCTTGGATATATTAACATTTAGTGAGTTGTTAGTCCTAACAAACAATTATCCACGAACAAATTATTATTTTTAGAACATACGTCTTTGTACTACTACTTGTGGACTCATTTGTAATATAGAATTGTGTTTGGTCAGAGATAAAAATACCAAAATTTTTAAAATATACCATACCCAAAAAAAAAAAAACACGTTATGAAAAATTTGGATTTTGAGACGGCTAGGTACAGCCATATTTCTAGGGGCCGCATCTTCTAAATGAGGCTAACTTTTCTTTTCCTTTTCCTACGGCAATTCAATATGAAGAAAAAAAAAAGGGTAGCCGCATCTATGGGATGCGGTCTCCAGAAAAGTGGCCGCACCTAGGAAATGTGGTCGTGTCAAAATTCTAATTTTTTAAAAAATGTGATTATTTGATTTTTTTTTTTTTTTTTAATATGATGTTTTTATAAATTACGGATAAAAACATCGTAATACATAAAACTAACTTTATTCTAGAGTTATTTTAAGAGATTAAAATATTAAAATTGATAATTATCACTCAAATTTCATCAAATATTTTCAGAAATAATTATTAGAGTAATTTCATAAGAATACGTTATCTATTACGTAAACAAAAGATCCAACCATGATGTGTAGATGCAACCAAAAATAGCTCGGTAAACTTGAAGGTCAAGTAGATGTGTACTTCTAGAAGGTTATGCTCAAAAATAACATCAATGGCTGAGATCTAATCGACATATATAAGACAGTCCACGGATTGAATATGTGGGTCCGTGCGGCCGCTGGAGTAGACTGCACGGCTCCAAACTTGGTGAATTTTCTGTGCTTTTCACCATTTTGCATGTTGCGCACTTCACATGACGTGTTGCACCATGTGATGCCCTGTTTTGACGCTATCTTCAGAAATCGTCTAAATATGACATTTTAGCTCATTTTTTTTTTTGCCTAATTATGAAACTTTCTACAAAACCAACTAAAATAGCCTAAAACATGTTTGCAGTAAATGAATAAGAAAAATAGCTATTTTGCATTCGCTTTTCGTCATTTTTTGTAAGAAAAAGTAGTGATTTTTGCTATATAATTTGGCTTCATCAATACTCCAATTGATGGTCTTTGCAACATTCTAATAGTGTTTTCAGATAACAATGAAAGTGGTTAATTACAACGCTAATACAACTCTATAATTGATGTTTGCTACATTATAGTAATGTCTGCAGATATATAATAGTGCAATTCAACAAAATGCATACATATTTTTGTTTAGGGGAAATTTTATATATACCCATCAAAAACTTGAAAATTCCGTATTTTGACCTCTAAAATTTATAATACCATATTTACCTTTCTAAACTTCAACAATTTACACATTTACTTATTTTATTATCTTTTCTATTAAAACAAATTTTAAATTTATGTAGTACTCAATTTATCCTTCAATAAAAAAATAGAACATATAACATATTTTAGAAAAAATATATAGGTCTTCTAGTTGAACAGTTTTCAAGAAAAAAATGGTCATTTCTTTACTTCTGAAACTTACATAATGACATTAGATATTTACTTGTGTAAGTGTTAAAAATAGAAAAAAAAAAAGGGACTAATTTGTTTTCTAAAACTGTTCAATGAGTAGATTAACAATACATTTTTAATTTATTGTAAGTATATTTTTTTTATAATTAAAATTGTTAGTAGAGATTTAAAACCATTCACTTTGAAGAAAAAAAAAATAGAAATATTTATTGTCGTCTTTCTCTTCTGACCAACCAAAGCGGCGAAAATGAAATTTTTTTTATATACAATAAATAATTAAATCAAATTTACGGAATCAATATAATTGTTTTTTTATTTTTGAAAAATCATAATGACTGAAGGGCCCATTTGATCTCCATAATTGTCTTTTCCCCAGACCGAATGAGCGATTCAGTCCCACCATTTTTGTGTGTTTTTCACACGGGATCGTGTGGCTTCTTAATCGGGTATGGAATTTTAATTGGAGACCGAGTATGGAATTTCCAAATCCAACATATAGAAATAATACCTTATTTTATTTATTTGTCATAAAATAATACCTTATTTATTTTTGATGCTCTATCTCTTCATTTAAAAAAGTATGTATTATTATATAGAAATTTTCATGCAGTTGATCCTATTTTATTTATTGTGTAGATTTATTTGAGTTTTAAGAAAATATTATTTATGTTAAAAATTTATTTGATTGTAATATTTTTTTATCCAAATTATTGTTATTCAAGTTCAACTTATGGTAAAATTTATTGACTGTAATATTTCAATCAAAATTATTGTTATTCAAGTTCAACTTATCGTAAAATTAATGGATATTATTTTATTTTCTTGAAGTTTATTATGTGCGGGCCAATATTATAAGTTTATAACTCAGAAGATGCACTGTTAATTTCATTTCAATTTCAAAATTTAAATAGTAATTTCTTTGTAGATTAAGATATGTGTCATAATGGAGACTGAATGGTGCATTCGGTACTCACAAGATGCACTGTTAATTTCATTCAATTTGCAATGGAGACCGAATGGTGCATTCGGTCTGGAGAAAAAAATTTATGGAGACTGAATGGTGCATTCGGTCTGGGGTAAAATTGGATTAAAATAGATCTTTTGTGGCCGTAGTTGTAAAGTTATGAAAAAAACTGAAAAAAGTGGTGAGACCGAATGACTCATTTAATATGGGGAAAAGACAACTGTGTAGACTAAATGGGTCATTCGGTCCTTATGATTTTTCAAAAAGAAAAGCAATTATGGTTCCGTAAAATTGATTTAATTATTTATGGTTTATAAAAAAAAATTCGTGAAAATGGGTTGGAAGTTGGAACAAAGAAATTTTTTGCAACAGAAGATGCTTACATAATTATGTTTATTGGATTTCACGCTACTATAAATTCATTTTTGTTTTTATGTGGAGCGGACCGGAACTGCGGAACAATTTTTTTAATCAAGAAGGGGTGATCTGTGAAGACGGGCCGAATCACGAATTCACGACCCATTAATTGCAAGATCTATTTTTATATTATCAAAATTGTAAAATATCATTGTCACCTTTACGTCGTCTGCAGTAGTTTATAATAGAAATGCAATATCTTTATTCAAATGTTACCGACTCACGTCTCCTTATTTAAATGAAATTGCAAAATCATGCATATATAAACATGTCATATCGGATCTTCCTTGGCTTGTAAAGACATCAAGAAATGATCACAGCTGATCTAAAAATTCAAATCTAACCAAACATAGAGTGTGAACTTTCACCTCCTTTCTCATCTGCAATTTCTTTTTTTGTCGATTGCAAATAAAAGCCATTTAACTAAGCTTTTAATGGTTTCAGATGAAATAATTTGGTCGCTGTAAACTTGTATAGTTATAAATGACCCTCAAGTCCGTTGTATTTTGTGCTTGCCCAGACTTTAAGCGTACTCACATCTTGATTCATTATTACAATACAGTCGTATCTTATCTTAGCTCATTATTACATTTAATAGTAGCCGAACTCATCATTCAAAAGATCACATGAAAGTTCTCTCCTTTAATGAGTTGGAGGTAAATATGCGGCAGGAATAGTAAATACATACGCAACATATATATTTTGTTCTTTCTTTTACTCTCTCTCTCTCTCTCTCTCTCTCTCTTTTTCTTACATTTGTAAATCTTATGTGTTAACTCAAATTTTGAGTTGTATGTAATCAATTTGGGTTGTTCCTTACGAACCTTAAAACTTTCCGCTCTCTATTAAACCAAGATTAATACAACGGATTTTTCACCACAACCCAAATCGAAAAATACGGCTTGGCAATGGAATTATTTGGTTCACCACATAAATATTCAACCAATGAACAGAAATAGATAATTATAAAGTAATTTTACAAGTGTGTTAACTACACTATCTAAAAAAATTATGCAATTACGTACCTACAGATTTACAATGTATTAAGATTCATATTTAGGCACAAATAATTAAAGTTGTTTAATTAAAATAATATTATAAATCATGCCTCTATTTTTAAAAATATTAATAACACAAAATTTAAAACTTAAAAGTCATAATAAAATCGTTGGATATGATCTATATCATATTATCTATGCACTTGTAAAAAATTATAATATTTCAATTTTATTTTGGTTGTTATCAAGAGCTTGTAAAAAACACACTAATGTAGATAATTTCTAGACGTTGATTTTCAACCTATTTATTCACATTTAAACAAAATCGAAATATGATAAGTTTTTATGAGCACATAGAGAAAATAATATGCTTCCATACCGGTAAAATGTAATGTTTATGATTAAATATTTATGTTCTTAGTTTGGCCCACCGTAAATATTTTCCCCTCCAGCCTATGTAAGGCGCCAATACGTTATTTTACACGTTCAATATGTTTCATAATTGTTGAACATGTTATTTGGGGAGTTGTTTCTATTGGACGAATTAATTAGAAGAATTGGTAAAATTATATCAGAACTTAGTGACGAACAGAATAGAAATTGTGAAATTTTAGGATTAGATCAGATTTTTGCAGTCAAACTTGTTAACTTTTGCTCTTAGTTTCCTCCTCTATTTCAACCTGTCAACTTTGCTTGTTGTAAGAAACAGAAGAAGTAGACTTTTCTCCTGGATTTTTTTCTTTTTATCACTTACCGAAAAAAAAAACCCAGTGAACTATAGCCTCCGTCTCTCCGTTGCCTCTCCAGTGATCTCCACACCTCTTCATTATGCCCTTTTTACTCTTTCTAAGTCTTATTTCTGACACAGTGATACTCTCCTCTCTCGTTTATATTTTATCGAGTAGAGAGGAAAATGAGAAAGATAGAAGAGAGCCGAGGAATCTAGAGCGCAGTATCGTTGAAGCTTGGAGCATTGAGTACTTGGCCGTCGGAGCGCTGCAATTATCGGACAAAAGCAGATCCGGTTGTAGAGAGATGAAAAATGATGTAATAGGAATGTTTCATGAGTGTGTATAAGTATGATTAGTTGGTTAGAGTAGTTTAGATGTTTTATGAGAATAAATGAGTTTAGATTTAAGAATAAAGATCATTTGACTTAATGTATGTACGTTTTTTATCAATGAAATTGTTAGTAGCTATTTAAATTAATTCACTAACTTTTGAAAAAAAAAAAGAAATTAGAAGAGATCTAGTTATATTCAGAAACATAGAGTGAGTCTATGGTACTATGCATATTACGATTTGTTACCGTGTTACGGCTCTATATTCGAGTTTTCAAATCCTAACGGTCGATCTGAACCGTTCATCTTGTTCTCCATATTAATATGTGTTTGGAGACCAAATTTTACATTTTTTGAAATATTTTTACTATTTTTTAGATTTATTGAAAATTACTGTTTTTGGATGGTCCAGAATTTTCAGATCAAGTGATTTTCTAAATATCTAAAAAAATAGTAAATAATTTTCAAGAAATGTAAAATTTGGTATCCAAACACATATTAATATGGAGAACAAGATGAACGGTTTGGATCGACCGTTAGAATTTGAAAACTTGAATATAGAGCCGTAGCACGGTAACAACCCGTGATATGCATAGTACCATAGACTCACTCCAGAAACATATCTACATAGAGTAATCAATATTGGCGGTCAATTTTACCTCATTTATTTTCAAATTTTGTGTGCATATACAAATTTTCTTATATGGTTTACAGTACAATATTATGAGTAATGTAAAATTAATTCCATACTCAATATGCAAATTTATATAATTTTTTCTAATATTGTGAGTTTGATCTCATTGTTCATTGTTCAATGTGACTAGTTATATTGGTTGGATTTCGAGATGAAATTATTCATTATTTCATTTTGCCGAATAATGAAATAATAAAGAACTAATAAATTTTAATAATAAAGCAATTCTCAATTGTACATTACCGGAAAGAACCTAATATATTTAGAAGATCATACGTGTCAGGAAATGTAAAGCAAATGTGTTGCACACACTGTGATTGTACTCGAACGACACAAAACATTTTTCCAAAGTTAGTTATTACTTTGATGTAAATGTGAAGAGCAGCACCAAGCCACCAACTAGCATACAAGTCACCGAGGATATAATCATGCCACCAGCGCGTGCAATGCAAGTACTAATTTATTGCTTTTTAAACAATCGTAGGAGAGAAAAAGAAAAAGAAAATACATGAATACAAAAGAGAGAACACACGTACAACAATCAACAGTGCACTACCATAGTACAGTTGAGAAAAGATAGCTGCTACTTGAGATATTTTCCCTCTAGTACCTTTACACACAACTGAGAAAAGATATTTTCCCTCTAGTATCCAAGCAAAACATCTAGTAAAATAGTAAATAACATAGATAAATTGAAGAAACAAAAAGAAAAATCAAAATAAAAACAAATGACATACTTTTACACACAGAGACCACAAATTACTGGAATTCCTGCAGGTAGACACCTCAAAAAGTTGGTCTTCCCATGAATACCCCTAGATTAGTTTTGCGGTTTTTTTTTTTCCATTAATGTAGACTATAGATCTTAGTACTCGTAATTTTTCCTTGCTTTTCTGTAGTAGATTTCTCTGAATCCATGCTTTGTTGACCCAAACGTGCTGAAAGGGTTTCTACGAGTAACATGTGAACTTCCAGTTTTCTCAGGACATTTAAGCAAAAGTAACCTAAATAAACTAAGCCAAATAAAAAAACAAAAAAGCAAAAATCAAAGACACCTCACTCCTACTACACTAAGTATCGTTAGACTTATCCACCCTTTTTAGTCAAGATCCTATCACCACCCGGTGAGAGCAAAACACACTACTGATCTCAAAATACACCAGGTGGTACCAGGATCTTGACTGTTACCAGTACCAGCGTACCAGTTTACCAGCGCCGGCCTGGGGTCGAAGCTGAGGGCGAAAAAACCTCAGTCCATATCTCAGCAAAAGCACGCAATATGTATTGGTGGTTGCACGGCGCGTTAAGTGCGAGGAACCGGTGAAGCAAGTCACGTAAGTCATCCCACGCGTAAATCTCCATCTCTATTATCATTTGCAACATGGAATCACGGAAGTCGATATATGGATCAGCTGATTCCTTCACCACTGCAACTCCCTCCTCAGCCTTTTGTTTACCTGTTATGAAAAGTTAAAGGTTTCCAACATAATGAATAATGAACAATAGCCTCACTAATTTTCATGTGTTTGTTTCCAAATCAGATAAAAGAAAAGGGGATAACAAAGGAAATCTGAAAGCAGGAAACATGACAGCAAATAAAACTAAGCAACAGGCACAAAAGAAAGGGACAAAGTTAACAAGTAAAATTGTACCCAAAGTTACAGTCCCTTTCCAGCACAGGCTAAAACGGACAAATTTCACGTACCAAAAAAAATTGTCTCATTTTGACTAGTCCATTGTCCTTTATCGAATAATCCTTTATTGAAAATTCCTTTATTAAATAGCAGATTTTTCCTTTTCAGAAAAATAAATGCTCTAAAATATCCACATTAAGCCAAAGCGAATAAAAATCAATTGAACAAAACCAGGTGTACAAATTGCTACACTTGAAGTGCCTTAGAAAAACACCCCGCAAATTCTGTGTACGCTCTAATACCGTATACGACAGCTACTCGTGAGAGAGTAAATTAGTAAAATGACCTCTAGCGTCGCTCAAATAATTTTATATCTCAAAAGAAAATAATATTAAACCTGAATGTGTGAGCTAGTTAATTTCAACAATTTAACATTGTTAAAACAAATTATTATAAAATAACGACAATGATAACAGTAGTAATTATGTAATAATACGAATAAGTTTGTTAAAAATTAATATTAACCTTTTTATTTAATGATAAAAGCAACTTGGGAGTGGCAAATTAATCAGTAGGAATTCGTATCACAAAAACAAAAAAACTATTTTGCGGATTATTATTAATTCAGCTGAAGCAAAAATTAATAAAAGGATTATACTAATTAAGTACTAACAACCAACAAATAACATAATGGTTGGACTGGGATACCATAATAAAGTTTATATTGGAGTAACAAATAAGCAAGATGGAGTGTGATACCATAGCAACTTGCATTTAATACCTTTTTTGCTCTTCTTCTTTCTCTCCTTTGGCTTCATGATTGGGCTATCGGGTGCAGAGTGGCCGAAAGACGGTGAAGTCGTGTCATAGAAAAACGAAGAGGAGGCGCTTGTTATAGTAGTGGTGGTGGTGGTTGCGCTAGAAGAAAAAATAGGGCTGTTTCTCAGTATTTTTGATAGCTTAAGTTTTGGTTTAGGTTTAGGCAAGGAATTAGAGAAAAAAGAAGGTAGTTTTGGTTTCCTACAACTACAACCTATGTCCACTACCACTGGATGCCTTACAACAAACCTTCGCTTGTTTGATGCCATCTCAAATTAGGTATGCAAGAGAAATATAGAACTGCTGTGTTAGAGTGCGTGGTGGGAGAGATATATATTGTGTTGGTGCTAGTTGGTTTAAAAGGGGAATCGGTTAGAAGACTTAATTTGTCTTGTGCGGAGAGATGGAGAGAGAGAGAGAGGGATGGTTTATTTTCTTAGCATAAACTTTGGAGAAATTGGAGTTGATAAGAAGAAGAGATGAGGTGTTGTGATATATTTGACCAGAAGAGCAGGGCCAGCCAGGGTCCAGGGATTTGTTATTTTATTTTTGTTTGGTGAAAATTGACAAAAGGCTTGAATTAAATCATTAATTGACCATGTGAGCCTTATTAAGGATCTAGCCCCTCTGTACTGTTCATTTGACCATATGAAGTCGGATTTTGGGTCCCAAGCATCTCGGTTTCAGTTGGAAATGCAGACACCCATCTGAGAAATGTTTTTTTTTTTTTTTTTTTAGAACTTGACTGATGCAGCCAAGAACCCATCTGAGAAATGTTGGGTACCAATGTTACCATATTTCAAAAACGGTACTAATTTTTATCTTGTTAACACGGGGGCAGAAATACTTTACCAATAAAATAGATGTTATTTCTTGTCATTCATTAGTTTGGGAATAATTATCTTAAATCTGACACAGGAGAAAATCCTAAT
>JARJHM010001799.1:0-14011 GCA_033356055.1 Carex pumila
TCTCATTGGATCCACTTCATCGGAGAAATCCAGTTCCTTATTTATTTTATTTAATAGGGAGGGCTTTACACGAGAGTTATTTACGGTGTTCGACACTAACGTCAACGTTTCAGGAGCTCGCGACCTTCGAGATGGTGCACCTTTCTTTACTTAATGAGAAATGATTACAAGGTGGAACTGGTGAGCTCTTACAATTTTCTAGAAAGTCACATGGCCTGAGTGTTGAGTTTTGACAGTTCAAACCCATTGGTTTAGCTTAATTGCAGAAAGTGTGTAAAACAAAATTTTACAATTAAGTTCAGCTAAGAATTAAACGGGGTATGTTAGGAAACTTTCTAAGACGGTCCACCTTCAGTATTCCTTCGACATTAAAACCTCATTTAATTCTTTTACATATCTATTCCATAATTTTTTTCTAAAAGGTTTAAATATATTTACCAATTAAATAGATTAATATAACATGTTTATACCTCGTTTCCAAATCTTAGTTGGAATGTAGCTGAGTGAGAAGATCGATCAGAAATGGTTGCCTCGGAGTATAAAACAAATGATACCTCTATTGGTTATCCACCAGGACTAACCGGAGAGCGGTTTATTTCTTTTGCCAGAAATACCGAAAACCACGAAATTATGCAAAAATACTATTTACCGAGAAAAGACAAAATAGTATTAGTCACGCTCCGCTAGATGTCAATGTTTTTATACCATATTATCATATTTAGTTACATAGTCTATTGTTCATATTGCATTGCCATTAGCAGATTAGCTATCCGACCATAAAATACGCACTACTAGTCCCTAGAAAATTACAATTTTTCTCATTTTTGATGTATGTGTCCCACAATAATTACCCATCATCACATAGGTTGTCAAGTGTTCTGTCTTTCTCTTAAAGTATGTTATCGCTTGTTCATCAAAAAATAATTTAATGTACTTTTGATAGTTGCTAACATTGCTGCTAGTGAAAAGCAATGCAAGTACCGAATGTTAAGGACCATGATAATTTTATTTTAAAGATTAAAAATCAAGCTATTTAACTATTGAATATATGCAAAAAAAAAAAAAAATCATATTTCTGGCATGTGACTTTCTACACGGAAATACATTATCTTTGTCAGTAGATCATGCCATTAATTACGACATCTGATTATCAAATGAGCGCAATATAAGATCGATGTTCAAAAGTCAGGTCATTTTTTTTTATGAATTCTTAAAATTAATAGTTTTGATTTCCATCTTTTATTTTTAAAAAAATCATATCACATTTTAGACTAAATTGAAAATATGATCTTTCCATCCCCCACCCCCCACACCCCGAATTCATATCCTTTGCATTAAATGAGTTAATGCAAAGTGAATTTGAACAGTCCGATCAGTATTTACACAAATATTAAGGATGCTCTGTGAGTTTCATCTCGAACTGGATTGGCTCAGATATGGATCAAACGGCCCAGGTGCATTAATTAACTCAGAAGTTGAGTTAATGCATAAGATGTGGACCCCCTCCCCCGACATTCTATTTCGGAAAATTTTACAAAGTACCTTTCTTTTTCAAAACACAGAAGTACCCTCCTCTTAAATTTCTTAACAAAATGCTATTGTGAACCCCACTTGTTCCCTCTCTTTCCCTCTCTCTCACTCTCTATTTATTCTCATTTATTCTTTGCTTATGTAAAATATATAATTGTGATCTCATCTATATTTTGAATAATGTTTATTTTTTATGTGTATAAATAATTTAGAATAAAAAATTTTATTGTGAAATTTTATTTGCTAAAATCAGATATTTTTAATATATGGGCCTTTTTAAAAATTATTATAAGATATGGTATTAACTTATTTTATAAAATCGTTTTAAGTAACATATAATAATTTTAACATACACATTTTATCTAGTTTATTTGGTATAAAATTTCATATTTATGGTTTTTGCAATTATAAGAATTTTACCACATCACATATTAAGATCAATTTAGTGAGATACTTAAATTTTAAAAATATACTAATTTTTTATATGATATAATCTTAAGAAATTAAGAAATAAATAACCAATGCAAGAAATAATGCCAGCGGCTTTGAATGAGTTACAATGCAAGTAAACCCTTTTCAATTGGGGAAAGGTCTGAGAGATTGTCTGCTTGGGTTGGCATACTTGGACCCGTGACTCACCAGTGATTACATTATGGAGAAAATTTTTTAATTAAACTTTGTTAAATTTGGTAATTATTCGAACTAGATATGCACTTCAAGGTGTAAAAAATGTATCCCAAACCATCTACACCACTCATTGCTATAGTATTTGAACTCAATATTTCTTGCATTGATTTTTTATTTCTTAATTTCTTAAGATTATATCAAATACACAATTAGTATTTTTTTTATTGAAGTATAAGTACCTCACTAAATTGTTCTTAACATGTGATATGATAAAAGTCTTATAGTTGTGAAAACTAAGAATATAAAATTTTATACCGAATAAACTATATAAATGCGTATGTTAAAAACATTTATATGCTAGATTTTTTTTTTATGAAATAAGTTAATATCATGTCTTATAATACAATATTTTTTTAAAGATCCATATGTTGAAAATACCTTACATTTACGCTAATGTTATACTTTATGTTTCTCATTTTAACAAATAAAATTTCACACTTAATTTTTTTTAACCCTAAATCAGTTATGCACATAAAAATTAAAAAATTACTCAATGGGAATGAAATCAAAATTGTATATTTTACTTAAGCAAATAATAAATGAGAGTAAATAGGAAAGAGTGAGAGGGAGGCAAAGAGAAGGAACAAGTGGAGTTTACAAGAACATTTTGTTAAAGTTTTTAGAAAGACAGTATTTTATTCTATGTTTTAAAAAAAAAATGACACTTTGTGAATTTTCTCATTCTATTTCACATAAAGTCTGCACATTAGAGGTTTTTATTACATCGCTGGAGTATCTCGTTTAAAGATGCTTTATGATCTCTGTCAAAGATTTTTGTTTTCCCTTTGATTCTGAAATATATCCTGTATTAAATTATTTTTATTTTTAGACGAGTTAGAGGATCAACTCCTCAAAATTCATTGATCAGAGAAAGTAAAATAATGATCAAGCACCTTGATTAAGAAAAGAAACATACAAACTGGCAAAAATTTATTCCGTTTGTAAAAGGACTTCGATCGACAGATACGCATCGCAAATTTTGACTATTTATTTTTTTGTTTGTCAGTTGTCAATCCAGTACATAACAAACATATTTAAATTGTGCAATTATTCATATATTGATTAGTTGTGGATGAAGCTTGGCAAAATATAACTTAGAAATACGTTTTAAATACCATTTATCTGACAACATAATATAATATAAAGTCAAAAGTGTGCAGATTATACCGTAATACTAATGCGGTGGCTTGAAAAACTGGAATGACCACCGACACAGGAAATGATTAGCGTTGCGAAATATCATGTGTGCAGATGAGGTCATTCAGATAAGGAGCAAAAAATATATTTTGTTTTTGATTTTTTAATATTTTTTATACTTTTTATTTTTATTTATTCATTTATAAAATCAGAGAGTATTTGGTTGTATTTAGGTTTTTATTCTCAGTTTTATCTTAAATGAAAGAAATGATTAAATGTCTTAATATAGTCCTACAGCTTATACATTGACTAAAAGTTAAAATAGAAGAAGATGAACTCTAAACGAATTATTTTCTAGAAACAAATTTTGGTGTTCTTTGCAATAAGCAATTCTCAAGTTTAGCTGAATTAATTTCTAGAAACAAATTTTGATGTTCTTTGCAGTAAAACTTGAGAATTGCTTACTGCAAAGAACACCAGAATTAGTTTCTAGAGAATAATTTGGTTACAGCTCATCTTCTTCTATTTTAATTTTTAGTCAATGTATAAGTTGTCGGTTTATATTAAGGCATGTAATCATCTCTTTCATTTAATACAAAACTGATAATGAAAAACCTAAATACAAAACCGAATACTCTGTGATTTTATTGTATCAGAGTGAATGGACGACGCCGCCAAAACATCCTTTGCGCAACCATCACCTCCACCCCTAATTACACAATCTCCTCCAATGACAGATCCAATAGTTCCCCTAAATTACCCCATCCCTACCAAGCTTACCAAAACAATTATCTTACATGGAAATCCCAAATCCAACTCATTATTCATGGTTTCAATCTTACCCAGTTCCCAAATGCACCACCACCTAAGAAGAATATCTCCAACGACACCGGTGTAATGATTGACAACCCCGCATTTCACCCCTGGGATAGACATGACCAACTTCTTCTAGGTTGGATCTGATCTTCTCTGACATAGGCAATTGAGGGTCAAGTTTCTTCATACTCTACCTGTTACGTTACGAAATGTTTACAATTAAATTTAAATGATTTAAAGGTAAGAATAGATAAATCATGCTAACAAAATAGAAGTTTAAACCTTAATTAAGGTTCCCCTAAATAAGTAAGTTAAGTGTGAATCAAAATCGCGTTAAAATTTTGAGAATTTGAGATTTTATAGGTTGAGTGCAGATTGGTTGACCCGCACTGCGGGTGGGTGCATCCGCACTCATGAAAACATGTGTTGATTTGAAATTATGAAAAATTGACTAAGTGCTGAGTGCGGGTGAGTGACCCGCATTGCTGATGGGTTCGGCCGCACTCATGAATTTTTGTATTGACCTGAACTTTTATGAAATTCTTCTAAGTCCTCAGTGCGGATGGATTGACCCGCACTGCGGGTGGAATGCATCCGCATTAGGCTCAGACTTTTTCTGAAATTCTGTCAAGAATTTACTAAGTTCCCACTGCAGGTGAAGTGACATGCACTGCGAATTGTTTCTGTGTTAAACTTCATGTTCTGAAAACCGACTAAGTGCTGAGTGCGGGTCAAGCCACCCGCAGTGCGGATTGGTTAATCCGCACTCAGGGCGATTTTTGCCCTAAAACTCAAATCCAATTTCTCTCTCTCTCCCACTTCGTTCTTTTCACCATTTTCAAGTGAATTTCCGCCAAGAGAGAAGAAAAAGAAAGAGAGTTTTTGTTCCCTCTCAAACCCCGATTGTTGCGAGAAATCGAAGTCAGGACCGAATAAGCGGCCGTGGATCTCTTCTAGCTCTCCTATTTGGTATTTCTTTTCCTTTCTAATTCTCTCGAAAATCTCAGATTTCTCAATTTCTCATATTCTCGCTTTAAACTCGAGATTTGTGTTCGAATTGCTCAAGGACTAGTTCCTCTACACTCCTTGCCTGTTTATTTGTCAATCTTTTTCCCAATTTCTTCCGATTTGTTGATTTTGGATTTCTAGGGTTTCGTGCCAAAACTGAAAGTTGGCATAATCGTGATTTGATTTGTTTAACCCGACCAATTAGACTTGTAATCGGTAGGGTTACTTCCTGATCTTGGATTTTTAGAACGTTTAATGGTTAATTTGAGGTTTTGACTAAATTAGGGTTTAACCAATCAGTAAATTGAATTGATCCGAGAACCAAAGTAGTGAAACGGTGATTGATGGTTACCAAGGTGAAATGGTATATGGCTAGAGGGCCTAGATGCAATTGTGCACTGTTATATGAGATTTTTAATAAGAAAGAAGGAATCGAAAAGAATCGATACCAAAACATAAGAATTGATTTATGACTGTACAAATCCTAAGTAAATGTATAGACCACTGAACTCAAATTAAACCTAGTATACGTGTAATATAGGTGTAGGCTCGGTCGAGCAAGAATTAGCGAGGCAATTCGAGACACCCGATCCGTAACTAAGTGGTACGCTCGTCTTAAATAGGTGCGGGATTCTTGGACTTGTTTGGTACTTTATTTTCAGGAATTAAACTGTTTATTCGTTTGTCATGTTGAATGATTAATTATTGCATATTTTGGAATTCATGCTGCATATTGATTCTTGCATAAATGATAATGATTTGAATTGTTTGGTTAAGGTTAATTGGCATATTGGTATGGTTATTATTTGATTAGTTATATTAATTGTTCTTGATGTGAATGAATCTGCCAGGCCGACCTGTTTAGGTGGCTGGATAAGGTAACGGTGACCTATGTTTATGAATTTTCCAGGCCGACCTGTTTAGGTGGCTGGATAAGGTGACGCTGCTGACTTATGCGTTGATCTGTTCGAATTTGCCAGACTGACCTGTTTAGGTGGCTGGATAGGGTGACGCTGCTGACTTATGCGTTTGACCTGTTATGAATTTGCCAGACCGACCTGTTTAGGTGGCTGGATAGGGTGACGTTGCTGACTTATGCATTTGACCTGTTATGAATTGGCCAGACCGACCTGTTTAGGTGGCTGGATAAAGTGATGGTGACCTATCCGTTGACCTGTTTAATGAATTGTGCAAGGCTGAGAGTTGTTTGTGATTCTATTTGAATGAAATTGCAAAGTTGAGCGGTATGGTTGACTTTGATTCCGTGTGGTTGCATTTTTGTCAAGTTGACCTGTATAGGCAACTTTTAATCGGAACTTAGGAAATGGTTAAGCCAAACAGCTACAGCTGGGTGTCAAATAAAAGGTCCAGCTTGGTTGGCCATCTGTAGGCGTCTGTAACCCTACAGATGTGGGTTTGATAACGGTCCAACTCGAAAGAACATCTGTAGTTGCTACAAGCCCTAATGAGTCGAGTTAAGCCAAAATATATGTTGTGTTTTGAAATTCATATTGGAAATTCCGTAAACTGTGTTTCAGGTTGATTAATTGTTGTTGAGAAGTGGCATTCTGTTATTTATGATTATATATATATATGTTTGCATTGTTATTGTTTGAGTTTCATTTTTGAATATGGAGTTTGATTGCAAGTCCAATAGTCTGAACTGTGACAAATTCGCACTGAGAATTTATTCTCACCCCCACCCTCCGGGTTATTTTTATAGGTACGGGTGCGATGGATTCCAGAGAGGCACGTGAGTAGTGGGCCTTATAGTTTACCATCTCATGACCCTAGTTATGTTTTGTTGTATAGTTTAGGGTAGACCTTATGGTTGGTATCCGGAGGAGATACTTTTGTTGTATTATATGCTGACCAGACTGTGTACTTTGATTTGTGTATATATAAACTTGGTTTATATTATTTTGATTTTGAATTGCTGGGTATAATTTGGATAAGCCTTGTAAGTATACACGGCGTTGTATGCTTACGGCGGGAGACTGTTATGACCCGTGGCCGCGGGGTGTGACACTACCACAGGCGAGTTGTGGGCTTCTCTCAAATATATCTACTCGACCACCTCGCGAGCACACCTCACCGACCTGCTTCGAAAGATCCAAACCACCACCAAGGGATTGTCATCTTGCTCTGACTATCTTCAAACGATGCACTGCCTCGCCGATGAACTCGCTTTCATCGGATCTCATATTCCGATGATGACCTTGTCATAGTGATACTCAATGGACTCGGATCGGAGTACGATTTCTTCGTCATTTCTATCACTACCTCTGACCGGCACTCTCCCTTCACATTTGTTGATCTCTATGGCCACATTCTCAGCCACGAATCAAGGCTTCAAGATCAGGTGTCTTTTTCTAACAGTTCTCTTTCTTTCCCAAATAATCTTGTTGCTTTCTTTGCTAGACCTAGATCCAACCATTAGACCTGACCCGTTACCACCTACCAGACCCGACCTGTTAACAATTACCAGCCTTGAACAAATAATTCCTACCAGCCTCGCCCTACTAATTCCTACCAATCTAGACCCACCAACCCTCCTAGATTTCACCCAAACCCGCCAAGACCAAACTACTCTAAACCTCCTATTGCCCAATAGCAATTTAACCAACACCAAAGGCTTAGAAATTCCTTCAATGGTGCTAAACCGGCTTACCAAAACAATTCCAAGCCTCAATGCCAATTTTTTGCAAAATTCGGTCACGTTGCTAAGGAATGCTACTTTCGGTATGAAGCTGACCCCTTTTACCAAGGTAGGCCACCCTCCAACTTTCAAGCATATGTTGTTAATCCATCTTCCTCCACCAATTCTTTCACCAATTGGGTGCTTGATTTGGGGGCTACCAATCATTTCAATAATGACCTAAACAACTTATTATTCTTCTTCAATTATGATGCCAAGACACTTCAAATTGATAATGGTATAGGTTTGCCAAGGGAAGGCGATTAATAAAGTAAACCACACTTGAACAAATTTCGTTCCAAAAATGAGAAGGTAATAACCATGGGACATAACGGCCAAGGTTAGTTCAATAATGTATCTATGTTTTCGTTCGGCTAGACCATTTTGTTGGGATGTGTATGGGCAAGTGGTTTGGTAATGAAAAGGTATTCGGTTCCACCATCGGTTCATAGTGTCTTGATTATTGTAGAGAGCAAGTTTTTGGTTTGAGCTTTGAAGAGGGAAAATAAATGAGGCACCTCACTTTTGTGTTTCATAAAATAAATCCATGTGAAGTAATGTCATCCACAAAAATCATATAAAAGTGAAAACCACTAAAATAAGTAATGGGAGAAGGTCCCCAAACATCCAAGTGAACAAGTTCTAGAGAGAAAGTAGTAGAAAAAAGATGAGCAAAGGGTAATTTGTGAGACTTGACCAAAAAACAATCATGGCAGATGCTCAACTTATAAGAATGACATGGTAAATTTGAGTTTTGAAGTAAATGTAAAGTAGTGGAAGATGAGGGATGCCTAAAACGAGCATGCCATGTGTCGGCGAAAGCTCGAACACCAAGAAGAGCCTATGGTTGAGTGAAGCGAGGTGGAGAGAATGGGAAGATGCCACTAGTATGTGGAACTTGAAAGATTGTAGTCTTGGTGAAGTAGTCCTTAAAAAAGCAAGAGGAAAAAGAAAATTCAAGAATTAGTTAAGGGTTATCAAATAAGAGTTGAGAGATGATTAGGAGATTCCTAGAAAAACTAGAAACATGTAGAACATTGTTTAAAGAAATAGAATGAAAAAAGATGATAAGTTGTTTAGCTCATTAGTGACAAGATTGGTAGCCCTCGAATCAAGCACCTAATTGGCGAAAGAATTGGTTAAGGAAGACGGATTAACAACATATGCTTAAAAGTTAGAGGGTGGCTAGCCTTGGTAGGAGGGGTCGGCTTCATATCGAAAACAACATTCTTTAGCAATGTGACTAAATTTTGCACAAAGTTGGCATTGAGGCCTGGAATTGTTTTGGTAAGTCAGTTTATCACCATTGAAGGGAGCTCTAGGCCTTTGGTATTGGTTGAATTGCTACTAGACAAGAGGAGGTTGAGACTAGTTTGGTCTTGATGGGTTTAGGTGAAATTTAGAAGGGTTGGCAGGTCTAGGTTGGTGGGAATTAGTGGGGCGGGGCTGGTAGGAATTATTGGTTCGAGGCTAGTAGTTGTTAACAGGTCAGGTCTAGTAGGTGTTAACGGGTCAGGTTTGATGTTTGGGTCTAGGTCCAGCAATAAAAGCAATAGGATTAATTGGGGAAGGAAGAGAATCATTAGAAAAAGACACCTGACCTTGAAGTCTTGATTCGTGGCAGAGAAGGTGGACATGGAGATCGGCAAAGGTAAAGGGAGAGTGCTGGCCAGAGATAGTGAAAGAAATGATGAATGAATTGTACTCCGGTCTGAGTCCATTGAGTATCACCATGACAAGGTTGTCATCGAAATAAGGAGTTCCGATGAATGTGAGTTCATCGGCGAGGTGGCGTATCGTCTGAATATAGTCAGAGAAAGATGACAATCCCTTGATGGTGGTTTGGATCTGTTGACGCAGGTCAGTGAGGCGTGCTCACGAGGTGGTCGAGTAGGTCTGTTTGAGAGAAGACCATAGCTTGCTGGTGGTAGAGCACGAAGAAACTTGACCCGAAATTGCCTCTATCATAGAAGATTAGATCCAACCTAGAAGAAATTGGTCATGTCTATCCCACAAGTGAAATGTCGGGTTGTCATTCTTCACACTGGCATCGTTGGAGATGGTCTTCTTAGGTGGTGGTGCATCTAGGAACTGGTAAAGATTGAAACCATGAATAATGGGTTGAATTTGAGATTTTCATATAAGATAATTGTTTTGGTTAAGCTTGGTAGAGATGGGGTAATTTAGGTGAACTATTGGATCTATTATTGGAGGAGGTTGTGTAATTAGGGGTGGAAGTGGTGGTTACGCAAAAGAGGTTTCGACGACATCGGCCATTCGCTCTGATACCATAAAATAATAGAGTATTCAGTTTTGTATTTAGGTTTTTCATTCTTAGTTTTGTATTAAATGAAAGAGATTATTACATGCCTTAATATAGGCCTACAACTTATACATTGACTAAAAGTTAAAAGAGAAGAAGATGAACTTTCATATTTTCCGTTAATGAAGGGGGTTCTCCCCTTCTCTGGAACACGCATTTAAGGATAGTTTGAACATAAAATATGGAATTTCAAAACGACAAACATGCATTTTTAATAATTATGGCGAGAAAGGAACAAATGACGTTTGCGGGAGAAGAGAGGACTATCATTCGCCTAATGGCTGATACTAAACAACAAATACAACAACGACTGGAGGTCATTTGAAAGATGAGGGGGTTCAATTATGATTCGGTCTTTTCCATTTTCATTAGCATTTTATTCTCAATATAATTTTTAAATTCATTTTCTGATTCATGAGGTGTAAATATTTATGTACAACACTTTATTTTCTTTAATGAAATAGTCGGTAAGCATGCTAACTGAACTTAAAAAAAATTGCGTAAAAAATTCAAAGATATTCCACGGGTGAATTCACAACTAAATAATTTTTTGAATTGATGATGTGATGATGGGATAATTTATTCATTATTAAAACATTATAGATTTACAGTTACTTGCAGTGTCCAACAGAAAAACTCGGAAAAAAAAAAGAACAAGGAAAAAAAATGATTCTCATTTATTTTCATAATTTCTATACTTATACATTTTTTATATATAGTTTAACTTTTTGAGTAAAATATTATGTATATTGTAAAATTAATCTCTACTCAGTATTAAAAAAATTATATAATTAATTGTACAATATATATTTAACCTGCATAATTAAAAAATCTAGCTCCATCTCACTTCTACTTTCGCTTTCTCCATTCGATATCATGTAGGCTAAAGGCTAAATGCGACTTCTCATAGATCAGACTCTCTGTGGTTGGATTTCATGTGGAGATACCGTGCAGATTTCATGTGGTTGGCTTTCATGTCGAGATACCGTGCAGATTTCATGTGGTTGGATTGTCTTTTTTGTTTTAGATACCGTGCAGTCGTGCAGATGCTGCACTACACCTATTATTGTCAAAGTCAATTAACTTATGAGAGTTATAACAACTCTTTTTCTAGTATTTATAGCCATTATATAGTGGCAACATATTTAAGAACTTATTTTGATTCTTGTAATAAAGAATTAAAAGAACAAATGATGCCATTTTAAATAATAATAATAATAATAACATTTTTTTTAAAGAAGAAAATGAAATAAATAAACCATATAAGATAAATCAAACGAATAAACTATAAAAGATAAATCATATCCATGTGTTTAGTTATATAACTGATATTTGATTCTGCTTGATTTAATATGCAGAAATCACTGATTATATATTGTACAAGTTTGAATTTTGTTAGTTTCGTTTTATTATGGTGGTAATATGTACTTAATTAACGTCACCAATTCTTGATAAGAAAATAATTTTTGGTACAATGTTATCATCTTTAAAATTTTATAGGTCATTAATTTTTGGTACAATGTTATCACTGATTATCTAGGTCATTAATTCTTATTTCCTCATAAATATTTCTAATTTACAGATGTATGTTAATTCCATTACTTCACGAGTCATGCATATGCAGTACCATGTTCAAGAGCGGCAAAATTAGAAATTTTAAATTTTAGGGCTAAAATATAAAATACATAATGTGCGACATCTGGAATTTGAACTTGAATATATCTCAACAATCATAAAATAAAATTTTAACTACTAAACTTTTGACTATAAGCATACATTTAGTATTTTATAAGTGAGGTTGTATTATATCAAAAACCTAAAACAAGTTTCAATATATATACAATGATTAAATCAAATTTGAAAATTATACAATGTCTAGATATTTATAACTTTCTTGTAGATCTGCCTTGCTGATGTATATATATGCATCAACAAAGTAGCTAGTTTATGACGGGACTTCGTCATGAAAAGTAGACATTTTTCATAAGGGAAAAAATATATTTATGACGGGACTCTGTCATAAAAAATACCGTCGCGAATAAAAAAAACACATAAATGTCCTCAATCTCGTCATGATTCTCTTCTGTATCTGCTGTATCTCATGACAGGCATGATCATCCCTGTCTAGGTCTAGAGGCATCTCTAGTCAGAAAATATCAAGTTACGCCAATGTATGGTATTTTAAAACGATCATTTTGGTGTTTGGACCATAGACTAAAATGTTATGGCAATTATGAACCACATATTGGGTATTTTTAAAGCCTTAATTTTGGTGTTTGGACCACTAATTAATTAGAAAGTTACGGCATTTCTAAACCACGTCTGATATTTTTAAAACCTTAATTTTGATATTTGAATCACTGATTAAAAAATTTATGGTATTTATGAATCATGTATGGTATTTTTAAAATCTTAATTTTTGTATTCCTAACAGTTCCTAAGAATTTCTAACATATTAATACAATTTATAATAATTAATAAAAAATACTATTACAAACTAAAATAAAAATAAAATATAATTTATATTAATCTCAAAATTATTATTATTATTAATTATTTTTAAACAATTTCAAACGATTATAGTAATTCCTAAAGAGTGAGTCTATGATACTATGCATATCACGGGTTGTTACTGTGCTACAGTTCTATATTTGAGTTTTCAAATCTTAACAGTCGATCCGAACCATTCACCTTGTTCTCCATATTAATATGTGTTTGGAGACCAAATTTTACATTTTTTGAAAATTTTTACTATGTTTTTAGATATTTAGAAAATCACTTGATCTGAAAATTTTGAACCATCCAAAACAGTGATTTTCAATAAATCTAAAAAAATAGTAAAAAAATTTCAAAAAATGTAAAATTTGGTCTCCAAACACATATTAATATGTAGAACAAGATGAACGGTTCGGATCAACCGTTAGAATTTAAAAACTCAAATATAGAGCCATAGCACAGTAACAAATCGTAATATGCATATTATTATAGACTCACTCATTCCTAAATTTATATTACTTCCTAACAATTCCTAACAATTTCTAAACAATTTTGAACTAAAATATAAATATAAAAAATTAAAGGACTTACATGCAATTGTATGGACGATCTGCTAGAGAAAGAGAGAAAGTGAGAGAGAGGGTGTACAAAATTTTGGAATGAAATATGCCCAAACCGTCACCCCTACCCCTCCATTTATAGCTAAAATCAAACCGTCCCACTATGGAGTGGCTGGGTCAGGAAGTAAACTGCCCACCTGTGAGGCGGCTAAGTCTTGAGGTGGACCACTGATGGATCAAAATCATAGCTAATAATATTTATAATCCTAATTATCTACTTTACGAATAATTCACAAGCACATGAATATCTCATATAGTATAGATTGGAGTGTCGATCCACAATGATATAGTATTAAAGATCTAAAAATAATTAATTCTAGGTTTGGATTATTTTGGTTGTTGATCTCAAAGGCACTTAGAGGGAGGATGAATATGATATTTTTAAATTTTTAATCTAAGTTAAATTAACTAATTTAACTAATGTGTCTTGAAGTTATTATTGGCGAAAATTCAAATAACTTAATTATAAACTAAAATGTAATAAAATAAAAAATAGAATTTAGAAACACTTGACATAATAGAAATAATCGGCACTTTCTGGTTCAACGTGTTTTCCCCGATTTCTCTCAATTGTTTTCATCTAGTGCCGATCTATGCCTTTGCTGGTGGAACTCTAACATTGGGTGTTCAATCAGGCTCGCTATTTAAGATTTCGTTTGGAATTTTATTTGCAACCACCAGGATGGGAACATCTCA
>JARJHM010001800.1:0-13990 GCA_033356055.1 Carex pumila
CAATGCAAAGATAAAATTTCTTCCCATCCCCCAAACTTAAATTAAGCATTGTCATCAATGTGTAAAAATAAACTAAAAAGGAGAGAAGAAACATGGACTACTCTATTGGCAAAAGGTTGTGGTGGTGCACGCGGTCTCAATGCTTGGGTGGAGGATCGGGAAGGTGGCCTCCCCATTGCTCCGTTTTGTGTCGATTTTCTCGTGGTTTGTCGGTTTCAGATGTTGCCACCGACTCCTTTTGCACAAATTCTCTATTAAGTTGTAAAATTTATATCATGCAAACTAAATTTTTGTTTGGAGGTATCAATGGCTTATGAAAATAAAAATTTTCTTTCTTCTTCCCAACAGAGAAAGAAAGCTCCCCTCTTTGACCTTGATGTTTGCACCTGCAGTTGCTAAGAAAGCTCGACCTAAGAGTTCTCCCAAAACTCATAGAAAGCTGAAAAAGAAGTAAAGTTAGTTCTTAAACCAAAAGAAAATAAAAATCTGAAATAAATTTGTAAAGTAAAAACTTAGAATTAAACTATACTCCCGGGCAACGGCGCCAGAAACTTGATACACCAAAAAGGCATTGTACAAAGTTTCAGTACAACTAGATGTACTTTTTAACCCTAAATACACTTTTAGTTTAGATTGCAAGTATACAATCCTACCGTGTAGTATATTGTCTGGTATCGATCCACAGGGAGTGTGTTTAATTACTATACTTAAACTTTAGTAATAAATTTTAGAAAGTAAAATAAAGTGCAATAAAAGTAAATTGGGGGGGTTTGTTCTAACGATTCCTAAGGTTGGGTTCAATACCCAAAAGAAAGGAGCTAAACTATTTTTGGTCCATTGTTCACTGACACTTGCCCGTATATGCTTAGTTTTACCCAACACTTGGCTGCATCCGCTTAGTTTTCCCAAGCTAAACTGTTTTCGGGTCACTTTTTCCCAATATTAGCCGCTTGCACTTCCGATAGACTATTTTCGGGATATTTTTCACCGACGCTTGGCCGTATCTGTTTAGTTTTCCCCAACGCTTGGCCGTATCCGCTTAGTTTTCCCCAGCTAAACAGTTTGTTGGTCACTTTTACCCAATATTAGCCGCTTGCGCTTGCCGCTGGACTGTTTTCGAGCCATCTTTCACTGACGCTTTGTCGTATCCGCTTAGTTTTCCCCCACTGAACTGTTTTTGGGTCACTTTTGTCCAACGTTAGCCACTTACGCTTGCCACTGGACTATTTTCGGGCCATTTTTCATTGACGCTTAGCTGTATCTGCTTAGTTTTCCCCTACGCTTGGTCGCATTTGCTTAGTTTTCCCCAGCTGAATTGTTTTCGGGTCACTTTTGCCCAACGTTAGCCGCTTGCGCTTCCTGCTGTACTATTTTTGGGCCATTTATCACCGATGCTTTGCTGTATCTACTTGGTTTTCCCCATCGCTTGGTCACATCTGCTTAGTTTTCCCCACTTGAACTGTTTTTGAGTCACTTTTGTCCAATGTTATTGAAATCTCCATATTATGTCTAGTTTATAGCCCTAATTCGCACTAAAACCTATGTTTTAAAGCCTATAAATGTGAACTTTATACTTGTATTTCGATGAAACGTGGTACTGCTATGCTTTGTTTGGTATTTTGCAGGAAAAAGAGCGAAAAACTGGTTCTGACTACTTTTCATACGGCCCGTATGACATACCGTGCGGGCCGTACAGGATCTGCCCCACCACACAAAAGGTTCCACAGCAGAGGCATCAAGTCTCCAAGACAAAACACAGGCATACGGCCCGTATGGGGTTCCCTACGGGCCGTAGGACACTAAATGGGAAAATTCAGCTGGAATCTGAAATCAGCTTAATTTAAGAAGGCCGAAAAGGAAACCTCTGGAGGCTATTTGGGGGCATTAAAGGAGATATTCCTCACCAAAAAAAAGGGATTCACCACTGGAACTTGGACAACTTTTCTTGGAGCAAAAGACAAGAGGAGAAAAGGAGGAAGAGAAGTGAAAAACGCGAGTTTGCAACGGATCTTCGGATTTTCCCACTGTTTTGTCATGAACTCTTTTATTTTTTGTTATTTGAGTTATCTTATGAACATGAGTAGCTAATTTACTTTGTTTCTAGGGGTAAGATGTAGTTTCTAGTTTGGTTTTGTTGCATGCTACTTTGATTTTGTGTGGAATGCTTTGCTTTTACTTTGTTGAGTAGTATTTCGATTGCTTTATTTGTGCTTGCTTGAATTGATTAGTCATCCCTCTAGATGAATGCACACATCTATGTGTTAGGAGCCAAGTTTATGAAATTTAATCCAACCGAATAAAGTATATGAAGTAGGGTGAAACCAAGGAGTACCCGAAAGGCGAAACTTTACTTGAGGCAAAAGTCCTTGGATACTTTTAGTAAACCAACAAGTAACTTAGATAAATTAGGCCAAAATGCAAAAGTTGAGGTTTAACACATCTAAGAGGGAAGTATTTGAGTTCGGTAATCAGGTGCTAGGCCAAAATGCGAAAGTTGAGCTTAGGCATCTAAATCTGGTCGATAGAAACCCTAAACATAAGCACCAACATAGAAAACAATAGCTGCTACATTAACTCGGGGTTCCATACGGACTGTATGGGAAACCCTACGGGTTGTATGCCTCGGGACTGAACAGAAATGAAATCTGAACCCTGGAAACGCCTTTTTATCAATTGAAAACGACTTTAATTCTCTTTTATTGTCTTTAAACTTGTTATAAATAAGTAGAATTGTTATAACCAAACCAAATCAATTTCTCTCACTTCTAGAATCTCAAGTAATTTTATGATAAGTCCGATTGTTTCCTTCCACTCCCTTGGATCGATACCTTAACATACTCATCGATAGGATAGTTCACTTGCTATCTGATTTGACAGAGTGTAACAAAGGTTTAAAAGGTATAGCTTGCTATACTGAAACTTTGTAGCATATATTATGTGTGAACAAGTTTTTGGCGCCATTGCCGGGGAGGTCGGTAACGGAAATTCTGGACTTTTTCTTATTTTTGCTTGATTCTAGATTTTAATTTTTAATTTTTTCTTTTTCCATCTTTGCAGGAACATACTGGAAAAGTTACAGCCCAAGAACCACTACCAGCTCAGAAGCAAGGGGCAAACTTCCAGCACATTTGTTCCAGCACCAACACATCTGTCACCTCTACATATGGCCCGTATGAAATCCATACAACCCATACAAGCCGACAACAGAGGACAGACAGACCCAGAACATAGCGCAATGAATAACGGCGAAGTTGATCCCCCCATCGTTGATCCACCCATCATTGAACAACCAGTAGATGATCAATTCTCTGATGATGATGGAGAAGATTATGCGCCAAGGACGTTGTGAGAGTTCAATGTCCCGAGAGCAGGAGATGTTAGAGGAGCAATCCAACTTCCAAGGGTTTTCGGCAACCGACCCAACTTCAATCCGGGCATTTTCAACATCGTCCAGCAAAACACATTCCATGGCATGGATCATGAGGATCCGCATGCCCATGTCCAAACTTTTCTTGAGTGTTGTGCTACAATTAAAATTAATGGCGCAACAGATGATTACATTAGGCTTGATTTGTTTCCTTTCACTCTTAGGGATAAAGCTAAGAAATGGTTAGGGTCATTACCAAGGGATTCAAATACCACTTGGAGGGAATTGTCCAAACTGTTTTTGACCAGATTTTTCCCCCATAAAAGAACTGCCAATGTTAGGACCCAATTGACCGGTTTCAGACAAAGGCCTGATGAACCACTGAATGAGGCCTGAGAAAGGTTTAGAGAATTGCAATACTCTTGTCCACATCATGGTATTCCCGAATTGTTACTTGTTCAATCTTTTTATGCCAGTTTAACTGATACCACTCGTACTTCTATTGATGCAATTGCAGGTGGAGCTCTCATGGATCGAGAGGCTACCGAGGCAATGAACTTAATCGACAATATGGCAACCAACCAACAATGGTCCGACAGAAGGAACAACCGAGTGACTGGAGGAGGCCGACTTGAGGTCGATCAGATCACTGCTCTCACCGCCAAGATGGATGCCATGCAGAGGACTTTTGACAAGATGAGTGTCAAAGCAGTTGGTAATCAGAAACCACAACCGTGTGTTATGTGTGGAGATGAGGCGCACGAATATGAGAATTGCCCGCTTACACAAAGAGATGAAGAGCCCGAGTAAGTAAATTCTCTCAACAATGAGCCATCTTACTTTCCAAAGCCTCCTTTCAGCTGAACCTATTCCAAGGACCCGATTGAACAACAGAATTGGAGGTGGAAGCAAAACAATCCCACACACTTCAACAACCCTTCTAGTAACAACAACAACTGCAACTTCTACAACAATGCTTCATTCAATAACTCGAACAACCGAGCACCATACTCTGGACCATCTAAGCCCTATGCTACCCCTGCAGTGGAAAATTTTATGCATGAGCAAGGAAAGATGAATCAAATGCTCTTCGAGCAGATGCAAGCAATCAGCGCTCAATTGGCTAATTTGGCCGCCCAAAACAAACCTCAAAATGGGAGCCAAACCGCACCACCACAACCTGGAATGCTACCAGGCCAACCAGAGAACCCCAGGGAGGAGGCCAAAGCGGTGACACTGCGAAGTGGGACACAGTACCAAGGACCAGCCATGCCTGTCAAGCCAGAAGCCGACCATACGGCCCGTATCGCCCCCCCCTGTGATTTCAGAACAATCAGAACCTAATCCGATTGAAGTTGTGAATGAAGAGACAGACCATACGGTCCGTATAGATCCCGTATGGCCCATACAGAATGAAGTTGACAGACAGAAAAAAAGGTGGTTGAGAAACAACCGCCCTACCGACCACCAGTTCCATTCCCACAGAGATTAGCCGAAACTCGACTCAATGAATAGTTCTTCAAGTTTATCGAACTTATGAAGCAATTACACATTACCATTCCATTCACCGAGGCATTGACCCAAATGCCAACCTATGCTAAGTTTATCAAGGATATTCTATCCAATAAACAAAGCTTGGGGGGGCGTGAGATGGTGAAATTGACTGAGCAATGCAGTGCTATCCGGGTAAATTCTCTATTCCATGCACGATTGGCAAGGCCACCATTCGTCGAGCTTTGTGTGATTTGGGGGCTAGTGTGAGTCTCATGCTGCGAACTATATTCGAACGATTGGGTGTAGGGGAGCTTAGACCTACACGAATGACCTTACAACTTGCGGATTCTTCGGTGAGACTACCACTCGGTATTGTAGAAGATGTACCGGTTCAAGTCGGTAAGTTCTATGTGCCCGGTGATTTTGTTGTGATGGAGATGGAGGAAGACAAGGAGGTCCCTATCATTCTAGGGAGACCATTTTTGAGAACCGCCGGGGCACTGATTGATGTGAAAAATGGGACTCTAACCTTGAACATTGGAGATGAGAAGGTTCACTTTCAAATCGATCGAGCAATGAAGTATCCTGCTCAACCCGAATCATGTTATATGATCGACATAATTGATGAATTGGTTGAAGAAAATTTTCTGGAGCAAGTCAACAACTCGCTAAGGTATCATTTTGAATTTTTATTTGACTTGCAGGATGAAACAAGCGGGACTGAGACTATTTGCACGACAGACATAGCACTTGTCTGTCTGGAAAAATCACCATACGGGCCGTACCTAGATCATATGGACTGTACGCAAGAGGAAATTCAAATAGAGAAGCTGGAGATTAAGAAGGAACCAAAAGCTCAAGCTGGAGCTGAGGCATACGGACCGTACAACCAGCCAGACAGAGTAGATCACTTCTGAATTAAAACCTCTCCCAGCCACTCCCAGGTATGAATTCCTTGACTTAGAAAAGAAATATCATGTTATTGTAAATGCAGGATTGACCCCTAACCAAACCGCCAAGCTCATGGAGAAGTTGAGGACTCACAAAGGCGCAATTGGATATTCTATCAAAGACTTGAAGGGGATCGATCCAACCATTTGCACACATAGGATCTTGCTAGAGGATGACCACAAGCCTTCAGTTGAACACCAAAGACGGCTTAACCCTAATCTGAAAGAGGTAGTAAAGAAAGAAATTTTAAAACTTTATGAAGTAGGTATTATCTACCCGATTTCTGACAGCAAATGGGTGAGCCCCGTCCATGTGGTTCCCAAGAAAAGGGGGGTAACAATTGTGAAAAATGAGAAAGATGAGATGATTCAAACACGCATTGCAACCGGTTGGAGGATGTGCATTGACTACCGGAAGCTCAACGCGGCCACACGCAAGGTTCACTTTCCCTTGCCATTTGTTGGTCAACTCCTCGAAAGGCTTGCTAATCACTTATATTTCTGTTATCTTGATGGTTATTCAGGTTTCTTTCAGATTCTCATTCACCCACAGGACCAAGAAAAGACCACATTCACATGTCCATACGGTACCTACGCATACTGTAGAATGCCCTTTGGTCTTTGCAATGCACCTGCTACTTTTCAAAGAGCCATGATGGCTATCTTTTCTAATTTTATTGAGAAAGAAGTTGAAATTTTTATGGACGATTTTTCTGCATATGGTACTTGTTTTGATTCTTGTTTGGCTAATTTGTGTAAGATTTTGCAGCGATGTGAAGAGGTGAATTTAATCCTCAATTGGGAAAAATGCCATTTCATGGTACAAGAAGGAGTTGTCTTGGGACATGTTGTCACCTCTAAGGGGATTGAGGTTGACAAAGCAAAAATTGAGGTAATCGAGAAACTCGAAATCTCAACGAATGTCAAGGGGGTTCGAAGTTTTGTTGGACATGCAGGTTTTTATCGCCGTTTCATAAAAGACTTCTCAAAGATTGCGAAACCTGTTACATTACGAAATTTTAAAACATGATTAAATGGATAAATCGATCATTTGTCTTAAATAAAAAAAAATTAAATTAAACAATCATTCAGAAATTTTCTGACCGACTAAAACGAAACTAAAACTTCGTAATATAAATAATGTATGAAATTATGTGTAATAAAATTTAGAGATTTAGAAATAAAATAAAATATATCACTAGGAATAAAATTATAATTATTCGGTAAATCAGAAACTTAGAAAATTCGTTACAATTCTTTTTAAGTTTTAGGAAAGAAGAAATTTATTTAATTAGATTCATGTAAATAAATAAATAAATTGAATTCCAAGTAAGAGCATAATTATACGAAATTATTCGTACAATTGGATTTTAGAATTTATAAAACTAGTTCATTTAGGAATTTTAGAGAGTTAATGGAATATATAAAAAATTATATAAATTGAGAACGAATTATTCGAATCTTAATTTGAGAGATAAATACACAAATTATATGTACAAAGATAGTTACAAAAATATTATGAACTTTCGATTCGAATTAGAGTAGAAACGGATTTCTTAAACCAATTAAATGACCTTATTGAAATTCTGGAATTGTTTGAATCTTTGGATTTAATCTAACACGGATCTTAAATATATAAATTAAGTGTTGGAATTTTATTAACCACCCATCCCACCCAGCACGAATCTTGAAGCAGCCCATTTAACCCCCCTCCCTTCTCTCTTTCTCTCCTCTCCTTCCCAAACCGTGACAGCCCCATCCCCAAACACGCCCCCCCCTCTCCTCTCTTCTATGCCAAAGGAGAAAAGGGCCTCCGCCCCTCCCGTCGCCGGCGAGCCGCCCACGCCCACGCCCCCCCCTCCGCTCTCCTCTCTCTCTCCTTCTCGGGTTGGAGAACCCCAGCCCGCCCCTCCTCCTCTTTTCCCGCCCCCCCTTCCCTCCCATGAAACCCTAGTTTCTAGGGTTGAGGTGCTGCTGTCCGGTGCTCTCTTGGTGCTGTGCTTGGTGTTGGCGTGGTGCTGTTCTGGTGGTGCAGTGGTGCAGTGGTGCCGTGCTGGTGGTGGCTGGTGCTGCCCCGGTGTTTGCTTGGTGCCGATCAATTCTGTTCTGTTCAGGTGGTGGCCCTGCGGTTCTAGTGTTTGTTGTTGTTGTCCTGGTGTTGATTCCTCTTGCTCTCTCCATTCTGTGCTTGCTCTAATCGGGTAAGTTAGCCCTTACCTCTTTCTTTGATGGTGCTGCAAAATATTGAATTTTTCGGCTTACTCAGGTTGTTGATTTTTCCGGTAAGCTAATGCATGAGGCTATGTTGCCGTGCTTTCTGATCTGACCTGTGCTTGGCTGTGTTCCCTGCTCTATTCTGGTTCTGTTTGTCTCTGACTTGATGCCTTGCTTGTTGTTTGGCATGCCTCTGTTCTGGTTTCTTTCCTTGTTGCTGACCTGTGTTGGACTTGTGCTTATGTATGCTGTTGCTTGATGCTTGCCTGGTACATTGTCGAATCTGTGGTATTGTGCTAAATGCAGAAATTTGGCACTGTGACTGGTCTAGTTTTGCATGTTTACCAGTATTTGACTTGATAGGGACCTTAATGTAAAATAAATTTATTAGGGGTCTGAATGGTAAATTATAAGGCCTTAAGTAAATTGTATAAATATAAGGGGCCAATTTGTGAAATGTAAATAGTGAGGCTATGGCCGGCTATGCATGTGTATAATTTTGTAAATGGGCCAAAGTGAAATAATTGATTAAATTAGATCTTTGAATGTTTAATTGGATAAATGTTAAGTAATAAAAATGAATAAAAAGGGTGGAATTGCAAAGTAGACACCAATGTGTGAAATTATATTATTTGAGGACCAATATGAAAAAGATGTGAAATTATATGAATGATAGCCGTGACTTTGCGGTTGGGATATAATTGAATCGAATTGAAATGATTGATTGTTTTGGGCCTTAGTAAATTGGATTTGAATTGAAATGATTATAATTGAGCCGAAAGGTATAAAAGAATTGACAAATTAAAATACGGCTTTTGAAATTTAAGTTTTAATGATGTAACCGAATTAAACCTAGTATACGTGTAATATAGGCGTAGGCTCAGTCGAGCAAGACGTTGCGAGGCAATTCGAGACGTCCGATCCTTAAATTAAGCGGTACGCTCGTCATACTAAGGTGCGGGATTCTTGGACTTGTTTGATACTTTATTTTCAGGAATTAAACTGTGTATTCGTTTGTCATGTTGAATATCATTGATTGCATAATTGAATTGTGTAAAGCATTTGCATAGCCCAATCAAATTTAAACTCGAATTGATCTGAATTGAAGGATTTGCATGCTGGTATGGTTGTAGGTTGTGTCGATCTATTATGATCTGATTTGATATGATCTGATTTGATTGAAAGTCACCACGATTGGATTTGATATGTGTGTGAATGGATTTACGAAGTTAAGCACTTGGATCCAATGAATTTGCCAAGTCAGGCTGTATGCTGACTTGGATTCCCAGGATTCTAAATGGCCTTAGGTGAACGGTCCTCGATATTCCCAGTACCGGTTGGGACGAGGGAGGGTGATTATGTGATGATATGTGATATGTTATGAGATGTGTGGATTGGAAATCGTGGGTGACTTGTGTAACGTCTGTGACTCGGAGGCATTTTCCTACGTGTTAATGCATTTGGAAAGGTCAATTAAATATTACGACTATTGGAATGATTCCAAAGTGGATTTTCTTTATATGATTCGAACCAGACCTTAATAAACTGTTAAGCCAAGCGATTGCAGATGGGTGTCAGATAAAGGGTCCAGCGGTTGGCCATCTGTAGGTGTCAGTAACCCTACAGATGTGGGTTTGATAAAGGTTTAGCTCGAAAGAACATCTGTAATTGCTACAAGCCCTAATGAACTGAGTTATGAATCGAGTTAAGCCAAAATATATGTTGTGTTTGAAATTCATCTTGGAAATTCCGTAAACTGTGTTGCAGGTTGATTTAACTATTGTCATGCATTGTCATTTTGTCATTTACGATTATATGTATCTGTTTGCAGCATTATTATTGTTTGGGTTTCATTGTTGAATATAGAGTTTGATTTCAAGTCAAATAGTCTGAATTGTGGCAAATTCGCACTGAGAATTTATTCTCACCCCCACCCTCCCAATTACTTTCAGGTTTATTACGCGGAGACAGCAAATGAGGATATTGGTAATGCATATAAAAGATCCACTGCCTTGCGTGTATACGTTACGCTTGAATAAATACACGCGGCAGGCTGTCGCACCCGGTGGATTTGGGGTGTGACAAAACCATTGACCAATTTACTTATTAAAAATTTAGATTTTATTTTCACTGATGATTGTGTCAAGTCTTTTTGCAGTTTAAAGGAAGCCCTCATTTCTGCACCTATCTTACAACCACCCGATTGGTCTCTACCATTTGAGTTGATGTGCGACGCAAGCGACTATGCAGTTGGAGCAGTTCTTGGGCAGCGGAAGGAGAAGAAACTGTGTGCTATTTATTATGCTAGCAAGGTGTTGAATCCAATCCAAATGAACTATACCACAATCGAGAAAGAGCTTCTCGCTATTGTTTTCGCCCTCGATAAATTTAGATCATACTTGGTGGGCTCAAAGATAGTGGTCTACATGGATCATGCCGCACTAAGGTACCTTTTGAGTAAAAAAGATGCAAAACCAAGACTGATTAGATGAATTATTTTTTTGCAGGAGTTTGATCTTGAGATAAGGGATAAGAAAGGAGTCAAAAACTCTGTGGCGGATCATCTGTCCCGGCTTCGTTGGGAAGAGGACACCACAATTAAATTTCCAATCAATGACTCATTCCCTGATAAACAGCTCCTTGCAATCAGTTCTGACTTGGGAAAAATTCATACAGGCCGTACAAAAGTTCATACGGTCTGCACGATCCAGCATATGGCCCGTACACAGATTCATACGGACCGTACAAAGATCCACCAGAACAGACAACAAGTTCCCTGGTATGCCGACATCGCAAATTACCTAGTCTCTGAAGAGTTGCCTAGTACAATGTCCCGCTAGCAAAAGAAGAAACTCAAGTCTGATGCCAAGTACTACTTTTGGGATGAGCCCTACCTCTTCAAGATGGGAATTGATGGCATCTACCGACGCTATGTTCCACACGAGGAAACAGGTTCTATTCTTGCACATTGCCACTCATCCGCTTTTGGAGGTCACTCTTCATACTCCAAGACCACTGCTAAGGTATTACAATCTAGTTTCTTTTGGCCTTCTTTATTCAAAGATGCAAGATCTTTTGTTTTAGCTTGTGACAGGTGCCAAAGGATCGGAAACATGACGAGACGAAATGAAATGCCTCTCAACTTTATCCTTGAGGTAGAGATTTTTGATGTTTGGGGCATTGATTTCATGGGTCCATTCCCGTCCTCTCGAGGGAATGAGTATATTTTGTTGGCAGTTGACTATGTGTCAAAGTGGGTGGAAGCCATGGCATGCTGCAAGGCTGACTTGAATTCAGTAAAAATGTTTTTTAATGAGATCATTTTCCCTCATTTCGGGATGCCGCGAGCTGTCATTAGTGACGGAGGAAAGCACTTTATCAATCGACAATTCAACAATCTCTTGAGCCGACATGGGGTGACTCATAAGGTATCTACTTCTTATCACCCTCAAACTAATGGCCAAGCTGAGATTTCTAACAGGGAAATCAAGTCGATCTTAGAGAAAATAGTGGCAAAAATAAGGAAGGATTGGGCTTTCAAGCTACATGATGCACTTTGGGCCTACCGCACCGCCTTCAAGACACCGATTGGGATGAGCCCTTACAAGCTGGTGTATGGAAAGCCGTGTCGCCTTCCTGTCGAAATTGAGCATAAGCCATTCTGGGCCACAAGAGCAATCAATATGGACCTGCTTGCAGTAGGAGAAAAGCGTGTCCTCGACTTGCATGAGTTGGAGGAAATGAGGTTGCATGCATATGAGAATGCTAGGTTTTATAAGGAGAAGACGAATCAATTGCATGACCAATGTATTTCACCTCGCCAATTCAAAGAGGGAGATCTTGTACTTTTTTTTAACTCTAGATTGAGAATTTTTTCAGGTAAACTCAAGTCAAGATGGTCCGGCCCATTTCAGGTGAAGAAAGTGTATCTTTTCGGAGCAGTTGATATCTGGAGCACAGAAAGTGGGACCTTTAAGGTAAATGGTCAGCGTCTCAAGCACTATGTGGCTGGCCACTTGATGAACGAGCGGAGTGTTCAGTTTCTTTCTGACCACGCTCCTATCGAAGTCTAATTTGTAAGGTGGTCTAGCTAAGGACCTAAAACAAGCGCTTCTTGGGAGGCAACCCAAGCACTTTTTAATTTTTGTTATGTTTAGTCATTTCTTATATTTTTGCTTTAAATTTTGAATGTTTTAGTTTCATTTTAGTTTAAATTTAATTCTGCAATTTTTAGTTAATTTTTGATTTAGATCAGACAGGAGGAAAATCAATTTTGTGAGCTCATACAGCCCGTACCCATTTACCTACAGCCCGTAGGGCATCCATTCGGTGCAAGACCTGAAGGGGCGCACCCCTCTCTTTTCATGACCCTATGTTTAACCCCCATACCTTTTTATACCCCCCCCGACAGCTACCCAACAAATTGTTGGGGTTTTGACGGTTCAAACCCATTGATTAGCTTAATTGCGGAAAGTGTGTAAAACAAAATTTTACGATTTAAGCTAAGAATTAAATGAGGTATGTCAGGAAACTTTCCAAGGCGGTCCACCTTCATTATTCCTTCAGCATCAAAACCTCATTTAATTCATTTACAGATCTACTCCATAATTGATTTCTAAAACATTAAATCTATCTACCAATTAAATAGATTAATATAACATGATTTATACCTTGTTTCCAAGTCACAGTTGGAATGCAGAATAAGCGAGAAGAGCTATACCAAGGAAGGAATCGACTCGCAGTATCACACGTGTGATACCTCTATTGGTTATCCACCAGGACTAACCGGAGAGCGGTTTATTTCTTCTGTCAGAAATACCGTAAACTGCGGAATTCTGCAGAAACACTATTCACCGAGAAAAGGACGAAATAAATATATTTGTGTCCCGAGGTTACTTGGTATCACTTAAAAGCTAAACCGCTAGATTTCGCAAAATATATTATTTTCCTAATCTCGAAATAACCGAAATCAAGGAAGAGAGAAAAACCAATTAACGAAGTAATCAGATTAACACGTGAATTAGTAATTTTTTTCTCTACCCTCACCCCTCTATTTATAGTGTTTTGAGGAGGTTCGCAAAAGACCGAAATACCCCTCAAAACAAATCTATTTACCAAAATACCTTGACACCTCATCCTTTAATATGTGAAAAGACCAAAATGCCCCTTCCACACTCTTCTCCATGCTTCTACACCCTTCTACATCCTAAGGTATCATGCAAGGTGTCATGCAAGGTGGCATAGGTGTGAAATGACCATTTTGCCCTTGGCCCATTAAGGCATGAATAGTAAAAGGTTTTGATTTTGGGCTTTGACTTTGGGCTTTTAATTTTAATTAAGGCTTTGATTATTATACATATCCACACCAAATTTTTTTTCAAATAACACAATTCAAACAATTCAACTAAATTAAATCATTTCAAAACAAAATTTCACCAATTCAACAATTGCAACAATTCAACTAACTTAATCAAATTAAAACAATTCAACAATTCAAATTAAACATGCAACAAACAATTCATGCAATCAACAAACAATTAAATTAGCAAGTTTTTAGTTTTTGAAATTGTGCGGTATACTCGTCATTCATAGGGTCATTTGGTGCGTCGGCCACTTCTTCTTCTCCATCACCTTCCTCTTCATTCTCCTCTTCGTCATCTTCTAGGTCCTCCTCCTCAACTAGATTCTCACGTGCTCGTGCCGGACTTCCCGAGGGACCATATTGCTTGATAAAGCGATTTGAGAGACTGGATTGTGCTTCATCAAGTACATTGAGAGCTCGAGCATGTACTCGCAGTTGTTTCCTTATCTTCATTTGCCCCTTTTCCAGATTATCGAACCTCTTTTGCATTGCTTGATGATTTTGTTGAATCTCAAGTCTTTGAGCATACATTTGTTGGCATAACCACAACATTTGTGCTTCTTGGCCTTGTGGAGGAACAAACGCATCCGCTTGTGGCATATA
>JARJHM010001801.1:0-13977 GCA_033356055.1 Carex pumila
TTATTAATCATCTAGTATCACCAAATTAAAACTAAAATTACTCGTACAAATAATCTCACAATATTCATCATTCTTAATTTGTAATATTTGAAATATAAACTACTTATATTCACTCATACTATAGTATAATGAGTGAGTCTAGTACTCTGCATATTACGATTTGGTCCGTAATACGGCTCAATATTCTACTTTTCAAAATTCTAATGGTCGATCCGAACTGTTCATCTTGTTCTTCATATTAATGTGTGTTTGGAGACCAAATTTTACATTTTTTGAAATTTTTTTACTATTTTTTTAGATTTATTGAAAATCACTATTTTTGAATGATCCGGAATTTTCAGATCAAGTGATTTTCTAAATATCTAAAAAAATAGTAAAAAAATTTCAAAAAATATAAAATTTGGTATCCAAACACATATTAATATGAAAACAAGATGAACGGTTCAGATCGACCATTAGAGTTTTGAAAACTCAAATATTGAACCGTAGCACGGACTAACCCGTTATATGCATAGTACCATAGACTCACTCTAGTAGAATTTTCTATTTCAAACATTTTAACTAAACACAGTCGATATACGATTCAAATTTGTTTTAAAATTCGCAACAATATTAGATACATATATTATATATACATTCTAAGAATCTTTTTTTTTTTTACAAATATACATATTTGATACCTCGCATATTTAGCCTATATTTGACTTGATTTCGTACCAAATTCACGTTCTAAATTGTCAAAATCATGTGCATTTCATTGATATATCCTTAGAATTTGATACTGTTGAGAGTTTGTTTGTTTTCTGCAGGATTGGAGCAAAATACACGAAGAAACGACATTTTTGGACTCCCTGGTACAACCCTTACCAGGCTTAGCCGATCCAGCTCTTTCTCATCTTGTACGGCCTAGCCGTACCACCTTGGTACGGGCCGTACATAGATGCCGCTTGACAGAATTCAAATCTTGGAAGAGGCTATTTAAAGCGAGGGATCTCTCTATTTTCGAGGATCTGATTCCATTCCAGATTGAGAGCTCAGAGAAAGAGAGAAAGAGAGCAAAGGAGCAAGGAGAGAAGAAGAAGGAAGAGGCGAAAATCGACGGATCAACCCTTCTCCACTCCCGATCTTCAATCTAGTTCTATCATGCCTCTCTTTATCTCTTTATTTGTATTTCTGGATAGATCTATGACTTGTGAGTGATAAACATAAATTATATACACATTTAATCTAGGTTTTATTATAAAAACAACCCCAAATATCTTGTATTTTTAATATAAAGTGATTTAAATATACCTAGAATCAAGTTACTACGGTTGTTTGGCTTTTCATTGCAGGAAATGATGAAAAATGACGAAAATACCTACCAGTGCGGATCAAACAACCCGCAGTGCGGGTCAGCCCAGCCGCACTGAGAACTTAGCCGCATTTCCAACATCCAAGCGCTGCGCAAGAATTTTCCCGAGCCTAGTGCGGATGAAGTTCCACCCGCAGTGCGGATGAGCCCAGCCGCACTCAATACTTAGCCGATTTCAGAACATGTTTGAAAAGCAGAATCCACCCGCAGTGCGGATGAGCCATCCGCACTGTCATCCGCATTCAACTAATTCGCATAAGTTAAATAAGGAAACTTAGAGCCAATGCGGATGAGACCACCCGTATTGCGGATCAGCCATCCGCACTGGAGCCGCAGAAATGCCAAATTTACACAGTTTCAACACGGGTTCTATTTTTGGCACTTCATGGACGTGTGTTACAGTTAAATGTGGACAGGAAATCTTGGGAAACAATCCAAATATAACACCCACTAACTCCACTTTCTAGGCTCTTAATTGGGCATGGTCTTTGGCTATAAAAGGGGGTGTTCATTCTCCATTCAACATCCCTCATTCTTTGATTCTCTCTCTACACACACACACAATACTTAGCGATAAATTCTGGAGAAAAGAAAAGCTTTCAAGCAAGGAGAAGAAGGATTTCCTGAGCAAGAAGTCGGCAAGATAGAGGTTTTTGATTTGTCAAAGGGTGTAATTACTTCCTTTATTTCATTTCTTCTTACTCTGCCAATTTTTGTAATGGATCTCTCCATGAGGGAGTAGATCTCTCTCTAGGGGTTTAGGTCAATGCATGAACTTGTTTAATTCTATTTTATTCGGTTATTTATTTTTATTATGATTGTTTTATGGGATTTGATGTTAATTTCTGTGATTTAATCATTTGTGTTAATTACATAGTTAGTACTTGAATTGTAGTATCCCATTTTGGATTCGAAAGAACCAAAATTGACCGTGATCAATAGAATAGTACCAAATTATGAATACAAATACCCTAGGTTTAGGTTAAGATTGTAACCAATTTAATCTAAACCGGAACTATAGAAATTAAGGTTAGGAACTTGGTGAGGAACCTAAACAAGAAGCCAAACCCTAATTAGGACATCTCAATTCGAATCGGGTATTGGTATGATGGACTTAATTGCAAAGTACCAATATTTGAGGAGAAGAGAGACTACAAGCGCTCAATGGGTCTAGGTAGCTAGGGTGAGGAACCTAATCGAGAAGTCTGAATTACCTAGGCACGTTATTAATTTATGAAAGTAACCCTTAATAACATATTAGGTTAGAAATCTCGTCAAATCATACATGAATTCAAACAAATACCGAATTAATAGAGTTATCATGGGATTGTAGACCGAATACCCCTAGATCTTCTCATCTAGAAAGCAAACCAATCTTTTTTTCATTCATTTACTTTTATTATTTTAAGCTCTTTATTCGGGTATTGAACCCAAATTTAGGAATTGTTAGAACAAATCCCCCCCCCCAATTTAGTTTTATTGCACTTTACTTTATTTTATTTTCTGAAATTTATTACTAAAGTTTAAACTAAGTTTTTATCGTACTCCCTGTGGATCGATACCTAAAATACTACTTTGATAAGAATTGTGCACTTGCAATTCAACTCAAACGTGTGTTAAAGGTTTAAAAAGTACATCATTGTATTGAAACTTTGCACCATGCCCTTTGGACGCATCAGTGAGTAGTTGATCGTTGTTTCTAGGGTTTGTAGATGGATTTTCTTGATTTGTGTTGCTTTTCTTGATTTGGATCTTGTATGAACTCTTTTGATTGTATTGATTGTGTATTTGCTTGTCTTGCTCTGATTGCATGTGGTGTGCCTATAGTGGTAGATCAACCTTAACAAGGTCATGTGATCATTGCCTTCTCTCAACCAAACCAATCCATTTAGGTAGACTTGTTCGAATGGAAGTCGAAAGGTTGAATTATTCCCTAATTGACAGATTAGAGGATACCTTAGATCTCCAATCAATAAACTAGAGGATCTGGACCGAAACACAAGAGGTGAGATTTAGAAATCCTAGAAGGTGAAGAATTGACTCCCAAACCTAAATCTTGAACCAACAAAAGAGAGTTGAGGTTTATGAACCTTAGGTATGGTCAATTGAACCTTTCTCAAGGGTTTAATATGAGGTACCAGCAAGAAATGCATCAACTCGAACTTGTAAGCTCTATTCTGGTAAATCAGTACGGGTCTTACAAGAGTGGTGCAGCCTACCCGTACCAAGCCCAAACGGTTTGGTCGGACCAGGTTGGTGCGGCCTAGCCGGACCAACTTGGTAAGACCCGTACCACTAGAGGCAAATCAGAGATGAAGTCTGAAACCCTTGAAACATCTTTTATCCTAAATCAAAACACAGTTTATATCTTTCCTTGCACAGTCACTATTCTATTGCATTGTTTGATTGCTTGAATTGATTCTTTAGAAAGATTAAATACCAAAACTCCTTCTATCTCACTTCTAGTATTTAGTCAAGATAAGTATATTTTAGACAAGGAAACCGTCCCTGTGGATCGATACCCGATTATACTCCTTGATAGGGTTGTGCACTTGCAACCCTAATCGGAAGGTGTAACCGCGGTTTTAAAAGGTACGCTCCCAAGCGTACCGAAACTTGCGTTGTGCTTTCACGCGAACAATATGCACATCTAAATCTTACAAAAATTTAAAATTTGCATTTGATTCGTATTTGAATCTGAACAGAACCCAGTATATTGACATCACAATCCCAATTTAAAGTAGCTTAATATTTTTTTACAAGAAAAAAGGTAAAGGTATTGAACAAAAGTTATGCTCAAATATAAAGAAGAAATTGATGTTCGTGTATATCAAAAATATAGTTTACCGGAAAGTTTTGAGCAAGAAAAAATGTATGAACCATATTAATTTAACATTTTTAATTTTATTATTTTTTTCAATTGTAACAGTTGAATATTCATTTTCTGATACATATTGTATAATATAGCTATTACTATAATATCTTCAAATTGCACTAAATCGGCATTATTTCCCATTGAGTTTTAATATACAAATTGACTTTTATTTATTTATAATTTGAATTTAGAACCAATTTGTTTTAATATCATTTATGGATATTCTTGAAATTTTATTTTATTGGTCTATTTTTTTTATAAAAATATGTTGTTTTGTATGATTTTTTTTTCTTACAATATGTTCTCATTGTAATGTACATGCATAATACCAGTCTATATTAAAAGCAGACTGATTAATTCTTTATCGAGATTTTGTTAAATTATGTTTGATCATTGACGTGATAATCAATAATCAAACGAAAAAAGAAGAAGATAAATTTCAATAATTTTTGTTTTAAATAGTGGTATATACTACCGATTTCATTGAAATAAAAAACTATAGCATATTCGACCTGGTACCTAAAATTAGTACTAAAATCAAATATGGCAAGTCATTATAGCTGTTCATAACAAAAGTAGCAACAAAAGGAAATACCAAAAACATTAAAACATGCACAAAACATAAAGCGGTAACATAAGAAAATACCAAAACATCATAACAGACAAAAAAACTAAGTACTACATATCTAATAAGTCTCCATCTTCCTCCTCTTCTCTAGACACTGGAGATGGGGAGTTGCCATTGTCAGAACCCTGCAAATCCTCCACTGGTGTTTCCTGAGTAAGGGACAATAGGAGGTCCATCGCTTGGGTCATATCGGGACTTCTTTCCTCTTCCAACAGAATGAGCTCTAGAAGATCCTTAACATCAAAAGACATTATAAGATTTAATTTAAAAAGAAAATCATTACCTCTAGATTTACACCAAAATTGAGTCAAAGAGATAATCTCAGTACCAATAACCTTAATAGAACATGGGGAACTATCATTAAAGCATAATCTATTCCTTTCTAACCAAATAGTCCATAGAACAGCCCCTCTTAATAATTCTACTAATAATCTATATTTTAAAGGAATAGAAGCATCAATCATCCACAAATCATCCAAAGTATGACAATTATAAATAAAATTATTATGTTTTGTAATCCAAATCCATATTAATCTAATAAAAGAGTATTGAGTGAACAAATGATCAGTACTCTCTGGCTGATCACAGAGAAATTTCAACATCGATTATCTTGTTTCGATATCTTTGAAGACTAAGGTTGAGAATTTAATTTGCAGTCATATTTTTTATTTTATAATTAAATTAATTTTTGTATATAATGTTTGCGGGTAAATTTCACTGAAGGTCACTAAACTCCGTTCTTTATGACTAATTAGTCATTTAAATTTGATTTGTTCCAATCAAATGACCGTATTTTTTATTTGTTCCAATTAAGTCATTCTATAATTTTTCTGTTCAAAATACTAACGAAAGATACTAATTTATAAAAGAAATACTAACGAAATGAGCAAATTATGTTCAAAATATTTTGTTAATATATTAGATGGAAAGATTATAGAGTAATTTAATTAAAAAAAATAAAAAAAAATTAGAACAAATCAAACTTTAATAATCAATTATATTATTAAAATTCTGATAAAAAATAAAGTTTAGTGATTTTAGACGAAATTTACCTTAATTTTTAATTCAAAATAACATTAAATTCCACTGGAGATATTCCGCTCGTGATATCGATGGACACATTCTCTCTCCTCCTCACATTCAAAATAACACAAATTAAACATGGCTGGGACATAACATAAGTAGCTTATCGCTTTGAAAATACTGTAAAATGCTGCCACTGGGGATCAATCGTGAGGAGAGGAGAGGACGACGCATGGTAGCCATGCCATGCCCATGCGCTAGAACGAGACTTTATCCGTTATGTTATCACGTGACACGTATAATTAAAGGTTACTTTTCTCTTCTTTTCAAGACCGTACGTTTGTGGCTGATTATTAGTTATGAGTTGTCTTGTTTCCATATCAGCATGCAGCAGAGAAATGTCTGGAGAATGAAATAGAAAATTGTTATAGAGAATAGCTAGATGCTCTCTATTAATAATTCAAAATTCGTATCTAATTATCGTTTTTTTGGAAGTTCAAAAACTACCATCCACCCACTTAAAATTTGCGCATAACTCCCGGATGGTTTTGCGTAATTATGACAAAAAAACTTATATTTTTAATAATATATTGAGATTATTTTATTTCAAAGGCGAGTTCTCTGTCATATTGTCGGAGTGAAAAAAAACTTATATTTTAATAATATATTGAGATTATTTTATTTTAAACAACAGCGAGTTATCTGTCATGTTGCCAGAGTGTAGCTATTTCTTATTACATTCTGTAATATTTATACACTCGTTAAAGCTCTTACAATTAGAGTAACAAATGAATTATTCAGATTCAGTTTGCCAAGGTAAAAAATTTGTCATTCAAGAATGATTTGGTTATAATTCATAAATGATTCATTACCACAAGAAAGCAAAAAAAAAAATCTCAAATTTTTTTTTAAAAAGTTTGCATTTTTTCCGCATTTTATTTGGTGTTCGGTTTGGAAACGTCAAAAGATGTTTAATTCGTGAATTAAACTAAAATCATGTTACTATGCTTACAACTATTGTTAATTAGATTGTAAAAATGTAACAAGAAAAAGAAGCATGCATAAATGCACATCAAAAGAAGTTTTACATGACAGAGAGATGACTTTATATGTTTAATCATACATAAGTTATTTGATAATGGATTTAAATTGCCTACGGGTTTCAGATAAAAAAAAAAGATAATGGATTTAAATATTTGTTAATTATGTCAACCAATCTAGTTATTATTTTCTTCGATATAAAAAATACTTTGCAAAATTGTTAACAATTAATTTATATTTTATAGTGAAAAATCTATTTGAAATTTTATACATTTTTAGTTTCATAATAAGAAATTAGAAAAAAAAAATCAAATAATACGTATTTATTATTTATTATTATTATTATTTTTACAAGAAGAACGTTTATTTTTTTGTTTATTTTTTTGAAAAAGTGGGGATACCACTTGTTTCATTACGAAACGCCCAAGTTCTTACAAAATCCAAAATATACAAAAACAATAACAACTAAATTGGAAATAGAAACAGTTAAGGCAAAATACAACCAATAACAACTAAAGTCAACTAAAGCAATTAAGACGTATCACTTCAAACTATAACACTAATAGAACTAGAAAACGTCATTAGAGGAATCATTGAGGAGACCATCAATAGCCATACTTGGCCCTATCATGCAAATAATTAGAGAGGGCCGACCCCTCTAAACCAAAAAAAACGTTCTCGTCTGAATCCCCCATGGAGCTTTCATTTTCCTGAGTGCTTGTATCTGAGAGTATCATCAGATGACCTACCTGATTCAAATAAGTTGTATCCATAGGTAAAATAAGAGTTAATTTAAAATATGAATCATCAAGTCTCGTCTTACACTAATAAAAAGTTAAAACTATAATAGCGAAACCTATAGAACTAACATTAGAGACTAGTATGTGTTGGAAACATATCCTATTTCTGGTAAGCCGCACCAACCATAAAGTGGCAGCACGAACTAATTCAACAAGTAATGAATCATTTAAATGAATCCAATTATCAAAAAGCCACAAGTCAGAAATAGTATGATAATTGTAATGAAAGTTAGTGTAATTCCCTATCCATGACCAAAGCAAAGAAATATATCACAAAAAGATGGTCAACAGTCTCGGGTTCACCACAGAAATGACAATTAATACGACCTTGCCATCCCCTTTTAGAAAAATTACATTTAATGAGTACTTTATCTTGTCTAAGCAACCAAATAAATTTTTTTATTGTTCGTGGAATTTTTGAATGCCATAAAGTAGAATACGATTTATTTGAAATACTAGTAAAGGACAACCACAAATAAAGGGAGTGAACAATGAATAAACCAGAATTAGTCCATTGCTAAGAAATTTTATCGGAAGTGGTTGGATCAGTAAATAAATTGCTATAAACTAAAGAGTTAGAGAGATGGATCCATTATGTTAAAAAAATGCTTGTTAGTTGTCTAGTAAAACGGATATCAAGATTAGAGTGAGAGAGCATTAGAAATTAAAAGCTTTTGATTGGAAGCAATTTTAAAGAGATTAGGGTAAACGCAATACAAGGCACAGTCACCTGACCATCTATCCAACTAGAAAAAGATAGCCCTACCAATATTAACAATTCGATTAGTGCCTAACTCATAAATTTGTAAGTGAGATAACACTCATGACCAAAAAGAAGAACAACTAGGAATATGCAAACTAGTGACACCATATTTAGTAATTAAAATACTTTTCCATTTAACCAGTGATAGTGGGATCTTTAAAACGAAAGTACCACTTAACTAAAAAGGCAATATTCATGTAATTCAAATCCAGTATCCTTAAACGACCTTGATCTTTAGGTAAACAAACATTGGACCATATAATAAGGTGATACTTATTCCTACCATCAGTACCTGACCCCCCCAGACAATAAAAATTTCTTTCTAATTCTATCTATTTGTAATCTAACTGTAACAAACATATGATATAAAGATAGCCAATAGAGTGGTATTGAAGAAATAACCAAATTAAGTAGAGTTACCCTCTCTCCTAATGATAGTAAAGAACCTTTCCAAGTTTGTAACTTTGAATTAATTTTAGTTACTAAAGGGGACCAATATGAAATCTGTAATCTCTTTCAATGAAGAGGCACACCTACATATGTAATGGGTAGAGTTATCAATTTACATTCTATTTGGCTAGCTAAAGAAGTAGCAAGAGTATCACTAATATTTAAAGCAACCAATTTACTTTCATCAAAGTTAATCTTATGACCGAGACAATTTCAAAGCTTAACAGTATGTATTTTAAGCGTTCTAACTGAAAAAAATTAGCTTTCAAGAATAAAAGGGTGTTATCCGCAAAGTCCAGATTCAACACCTTTTTCATTATTATTAAAGGAACCTAAACTAGATATTAAACCACTATTTTGTGCTCTACTAAGAATTTTGTTTAACAAATAAACTACTAAATCATGAATTTAGTGTAAAACATAAAAAAAATGGTTTATACAAGCTGCTCATATTCAACCCTATAATTTATTAAGTATTCAGGGATGTGCCAATTTCTAGATTAAAAATTTGAAACGTAATCTTTATATTTAACAAGGCTTTGTAGTTGCCTCGTATATGATGGTATATACCTCCACTCCATTCTGCGGCCATTTTTATTAATAACCCAAAAAAAAGGTTTTTTTTACCAAAATAACCACAAAATCTGAGTTTTTTCAAATATAACCAAACCGCCATGGTTGCTGGCGGTCCACTTCTATAGCATACTGCCAGGATCCCTGGCGGTTTGCTATTTTTTTTTTTTAGAAATCTGATTTTTTATGCAGACTAGACCGCTGGTATCCCTGGCGGTCCACTAGCTGTCTTACACGCTTTCTCTCTCCAGCAAGCACTGTATTCATTTGTTAAACCACAGAGAAGAAAGAGAGAGCGATTTTGAAGCGATTTTAGGCGATTCAGAGGCAATTGCTACAGGTATTTTATTTTTTATTTAATTATTTTCTATTTAATTTTTAATTATTAATTATTATACCCGCAGTCTGTAAATACTATAAATTAGTCTTTAATTAATATTATAATTAACTTTTAAATTGAAAAAAAGAATGAATCTATTATATTGTAATTCTTATGAATATTTTTTTTAAATGTAGTTTGTGAAAGAGAAAATACTGGCTGCACTATACGTGGGCGGTAAGCTAACTAAGGGTGTAGATGGCGTGTATTACTTGAAAGATGCCTCATTCGGCTTGCAGGTTAATGAAAGAACCACATTTATTGAACTTAAGCAACTAGTATACGAAAAGACTGGTGTAAACCCCAACCGGTATGACTTAGATTTGGCTACCCGAATTGACACACAACGGGCTGGGGGGGGTAGACCTTACTTTGTGAGTTTTCCTGTAACAGATGAGGAGTTGTGGAAGGCTGTGTACCAACAATTTGAGTCTAGGGGGGTCGCGATGATAGAGTTATATTCCAGGAGGGTTCCCCAAGCCTGGACTAGACCTCTTAGTGCGGCTGGGGCTGGACCTTCTAGGGCTCCCCCTGCTGGACCTTCAGGTTATGACAATTCGGCTTATGACAGCCAGGGGTACCACCACTCCCCTGATGACAGCCAGGGGTACCACCACTCCCCTCATGACAACTAGGGGTACCACCACTCCCCTCATGACAACCAGGGGTACCACAGTCCCTGTTATGACAACCCGGGGTACCATAACTCCCGTAAGTTTACTGAAGTCGTACCCCCACCACCACCACCTAGACAGGCACCCATAATCCCTACATTTCCAGCTATACCAGAGTCAGTACCGATACAGTTATCCGTTAATCGAAATGATACTAATATTGATGTTGATGCTATTGATGCCATACCGGAAAGAGAAATGGAAACTGGAGATGAATACCAAGGAATTTGAGAATCTGATGACTTATCAGATGGTGATGCAAATGTATCAGGTTTGTCCAGGGAAGAAAAATTCTCAATCAAGGGTCGGGGGAATAGGCATCCTATCCCTACATTCAATGATACCATAGCTTTTGAAGAGGCTGACATTAATTTCTTTGGTCCTCCTGTTGTATACAATCGTGAACTTGCCCCAGGGCAAGTCTATACCAACATAGATGAAGTTGTAAAGAAAATCCATGAGACTCATGTTCACGGCAACTGGGAATGTATATTACAAAGAACGGAATCAAAAAGATTGGTTGTGATATGCAAAAATGCCCCTCGTTGCGAGTTTCGCCTTTATTCAACCCCTGCGGGTTCGGGGGAAGCATGGATAATTAAAAAGTGTGAACCACCTCATACATGCAAGTCTGCGTCCACAAGGACAGACCATTCAAATCTGATAGCATCACTAATTGCCGATGCAATTGAGGCAGACATTAAGTTGGACCCATCGATGAGCATCAAGGCGGTGGCTATTGCCGTGAGACACAAATACATACATGTAATCCCAAAATATAATAGGTTGTGGAGAGGTCGTGAACTTGCTATTTGCAGAATATTCAGTAGTTGGAAGGATTCATACGACTATTTGGCACCATTGCTCAAGGCTATGGCAAGTACAAATCCCGGCACTGTATTTCAGCGGTGGCATGGCCCTATTTATGACAAGAATGGAGTACTAATATAGGGAGTTCTACAATTCAAGGGCATAGCATGGGCTTTTGGTCCTTGTATCCAAGCTGTGTCATTCATCAGACCCGTTATCAGCATTGATGCATGCTTCATGTCTGGCAGTTACGAGGGGAGACTACTGATAGCATGTGCATATGATGCTGAGAACCAGCTGTTGCCTTGGCGTTTGCAATTGTTTAGAAAGAGGGTGGTGAGAACTGGGGATTCTTTATGCAGTTTTTAAGAAGACGAGTGGTTGGGCCAACAAAGTTTTTCTTTGTAATATCAGACCAGCACAAAGAAATAAAATATGTTTTTGATCGTGAAGAATACGGTTGGTCAACACACACTGGCGCGTGTGTGCACAGGTTGTGTATGCAACACGTTGCGGAGAACCTTAGCAAGGCAACCGGACACGATACATGGGTCCTAGAAACATTCAGACGTAATTGCAAAAAAAAGAAGCCGAGAAGGGTGGAAGAGATGAGTAGAGAATTTGCAAAGGTATGTGTTTGTTAATTGTTTACATGTCTTATTGTACTTTGTGGACATATTTTTATTTTAATTGTTTACTTATATTATTTTATTTCCTTATTTATATGTAGTATATGCCGAAAGCAAATCTCTACTTAATGAAGGTGGGGAAAAATAATCCCAGAGATGTCCAAGAGCCACCAGTATACGAGAAAATATATCAAGCACGTGATGGAGGTTACCGTTGGGGAATAATGATCACCAACGGTTCTGAATCGCTGAATGCAGTCTTTAAGGAGAGCCGGACGTTGCCTGTGGCTGCAGTTGTAGAAGACACTTTCTACAAGTTAAATACATGGTTTTAGGAACGGCATGCTAAGGCCGCAGAATTAATAAGGATGAACCAGTCATTTTCAACAAGGGTGGAGGAGAAACTAAGAAAACACAGGAACAAAGGTGCAACTATGACCGTGATCCCGATGGGTAATGATGGTACAAAATTCGAAGTGCACAATCCAAATGAGTACGTTCCTTACAGCCGTAGACCAGATGACACTATGGAGTTTGTGAATAGGGCTTTCAAGTACTTAGTGCAATTCCGAGAGGCAAGAGAGGTGACCGGTACATGCTAAGGACCCCAACTAACATACATATCTTGTAGTCACGTGATGGCGGTATGCCGAGTGAGAAACTTCTGCGAGAATTACTATGTCGCTGACATGTATCGTACCGATTACCTTGCTTCTACTTGGGGTGGATCTTTTCATTCTTATCCCAATCAGCATGAGTGGCCTGCGTATGTCGGTGATAGAATACTCCCTTCAGAAGGAAGGATAAGGAAGGAGAGAAGGAGACACAAACGTGCTGTAATGACCATGGACGAGATAGGTGGTAGGAGGCCATCGGGAAATCAGGCTCGCCGTTCCGTTTCTGACAGGCGCAGGGCAGGTATGTAGCATTTTTCGAAATTAATTTATGATTTTGTTATATTAATAACTGAATTCTATTGTTATGTTCAGATGCCATAAACGAACACAATCAAAGAGAAAATGCGAGAGTTGTTGCTGAAGCAACTGGTAGAACACAACCACCTCTTGCGACCCAATCATCTAGTAGCCAAGGGTCTACAAGTACCGCCGCACCTGCAGCTGGCACTAGAAAATCTTCTCGTCTATTGGGTTTATTCCGACGTCGTGAAAGATGAACTTATTATTTTGCTTGGGTGAACTTATTATGTTTGGTTTAAACTAAGTTATGAATATTGGTGAACTTCAGTTGTATCATTGAACTTTAATTGTATTCGTGAACTTTACTTGTTAGACTACTTTAGAACTACAGTTATGTTAAACTCAGGATTTTGGGTTATTTTGATAAAAATGTATTTTTTTTGGTTATTAATAAAAATGGCCAGTATGTATGTATGTATATATGTATATATTATACATATATTATAAAAAACGAAAAAAAAGAAGAAGACCAACATAAAGGTCAAATCCTTAATTTTTTGACAAATATCTCAAATACCCTAAACAAAAACTTCACAAATGAAAATATTAAGAAAAAAAAATCAAATTTCTAAAAAAAAAAAATAGCAGACCTGCCAGGATAGAAGTGGACCGTCAGCAACCCTGGCGATTTGGTTATATTTGAAAAAATTCAAATTTTGTGATTATTTTGATAAAAAAACTTTTTTTTTTTTTGAGTTATTAATAAAAATGACCGCATTCTGTGCTCATGCACACGTCTGCACAATTAGTATCAATGCAGTATAGTGTTTCGAAGCTTGAGCTCGCACACCGTTACATCCTCACCTCAACTCCAAGTCTCCAAAGCATGATGGCCACATAAAACGTACACAAGCGGCTTCTTCAACTCCATTATCTGAAGAAAAAATTTCAAAATAATTAAATACGTGACTTTCTATAAAAGTTATAGTTAAATACGAATAGTGTGTATTTATAGGATATTTATATATTGAATTTTGGGGGAATTCTATGTATATCCCTGA
>JARJHM010001802.1:0-13976 GCA_033356055.1 Carex pumila
AAGTTCGGATGATTCCACCTATTGTTAGAATTGTAAGAGTTTGTATTGAAATTATCGGTTTGCCTAACCTTGTTGTAGATCGGGTCATTCCTCTTATCACCTTGATTGTAGAACATGGCGTTTGCTTGCTCTACCTCGTCGCCTTCAATGAGGACTTGGCAATCGACGGTGATATGAGTCGCCTCTCCACATATGACACATGAGGCCTTCTTCGTCACGGATTTGATGTTATGTATTTGTGCTCTCAAGGCGGTAACCTCGTCGACTTTCATGATGCCCGGTGTGGTTTGGGCTCGTCCCCCTCGCTCGGCCGTCCACTCCCTTTGGTTGATTGCCATATCCTCAATCATTGCCATGGCTTGTGCCGGATCCATTCGTGACATGTTTCCCCCTGCAGCGGAGTTCAAGTGTGTTTTGGTGGCTATTGTGCAACCTCCGTAGAAGAATTGGAAGAGCAACCACATGTCGAGGCCATGGTTAGGGCACAAGCGTTGAAGCTCTACCCATCGGTCCCATGCCTCGGTTAAAGACTCCCCTTCGGTTTGTTTGAATGTCGTGATCTTTGTCCGGAAGTGTTGGGTTTTAGATGGAAGGAAGTATTTTCCTAGGAATAACTTCTCCATGTCGTCCCAAGATTCGATGTGGTCCCGGTTGACAGTTTGTAACCATGTTCTTGCATTGTCCCGAAGGGACAAATGGAAGCATTTGAGTTTTAGGTTATCAAGCTCGTCTCCTTCTCTTGCAAAAGTGCCGCAGTGCTCTTCGAAGACCGCTAAGTGGGCGTGTGGGTCTTCGTTTTGGGCACCCCCAAATTGACTTTGGCCAAGAAGGTGGATGAGAGAGGGCTTGATATCGCGCGGATCATGGCCATGTGGGATGAAACCGAAGTGGTGTCCCTGCTGATGGTTTCGGCCATCGCCATTGTTGTTGTTATTGTTGTTGTTGTGGTTCCCGTTACTGGACAGTGTTACTCCTCGTACACGGGAACTTTCATCATGAACGGATTGGTCATCACGGGTGTCTTGTTCATTTCGGTCGTTATGTTCGAAAATCAGATTCTCTACGTGGTCATGGAAGTTGATGGGTAGGGATTGGGCAGCCATGTTTGAGTATTCTTCTTCGAAATAAAGTGTTCCTAAAGGGGTTCTCCCAATGCTCATAGAAAACTGAAAAAGAAGGAATGTTAGTTCTCAAACAAAAAGAAAACAAAAATCTGAAATAAATTTGTAAAGTAAAAACTTAGAGTTAAACTATACTCCCCGGCAACGGCGCCAAAAACTTGATGCGTCCAAAGGGTATGGTGCAAAGTTTCAGTACAATGATGTACTTTTTAAACCTTTAACGTTGAGTTGAATTGCAAGTGCACAATTCTTATCAAAGTAGCATTTTAGGTATCGATCCACAGGGAGTACGATAAAAACTTAGACCAAACTTTAGTAATAAATTTCAGAAAATAAAATAAAGTAAAGTGCGATAAAAGTAAATTGGGGGGGGCGGGTTGTTCTAACAATTCCTAAATTTGGGTTCAATACCCGAATAAAGAGTTTAAAACAATAAAAGTAAATGAATGAAAGAAATATTGGTTTGCTTTCTAGATGAGAAGATCTAGGGGTATTCGGTCTACAATCCCTTGATAACTCTATTAATTCGGTATTTGTTTGAATTCATGTATGATTTGACGAGGTTTCTAACCTAATATGTTATTAAGGGTTACTTTCGTAAATTAATAACGTGCCTAGGTAATTCGGACTTCTCGATTAGGTTCCTCACCCTAGCTACCTAGACCCATTGAGCGCTTGTAGTCTCTCTTCTCCTCAAATATTGGTACTTCGCAATTAAGTCCATCATACCAATACCCGATTCGAATTGAGATGTCCTAATTAGGGTTTGGCTTCTCGTTTAGGTTCCTCACCAAGTTCCTAACCTTAATTTCTATAGTTCCGGTTTAGATTAAATTGGTTACAATCTTAACCTAAACCTAGGGTATTTGCATTCATAATTTGGTACTATCCTATTGATCACAGTCAATTTTGGTTCTTTCGAATCCAAAACGGGATACTACAATTCAAGTACTAACTATGTAATTAACACAAATGATTAAATCACAGAAATTAACATCAAATCCCATAAAACAATCATAATAAAAACAAATAACCGAATAAAATAGAATTAAACAAGTTCATGCATTGACCTAAACCCCTAGAGAGAGATCTACTCCCTCATGGAGAGATCCATTACAAAAATTGGCAAAGTAAGAAGAAATGAAATAAAGGAAGTAATTACACCCTTTGACAAATCAAAAACCTCTATCTTGCCGACTTCTTGCTCAGGAAACCCTTCTTCTCCTTGCTTGAAAGCTTTCCTTTCTCCAGAATTTATCGCTAAGTATTGTGTGTGTGTGTAGAGATAGAATGAAAGAATGAGGGATACTCTGAATGGAGAATGAACACCCCCTTTTATAGCCAAAGACCATGCCCAATTAAGAGCCTAGAAAGTGGAGTTAGTGGGTGTTATATTTGAATTGTTTCCCAGGATTCCCTGTCCACATTTAACTGTAACACACGTCCATGAAGTGCCAAAAATAGAACCCGTGTTGAAACTGTGTAAATTTGGCATTTCTGCAGCTCCAGTGCGGATGGCTGATCCGCACTGCAGGTGGTCTCATCCGCATTGGCTCTAAGTTTCCTTATTTAACTTCTGCGAATTAGTTGAATGCGGATGATAGTGCGGATGGCTGATCCGCACTGCGGGTGGATTCTGCTTTTCAAACATGTTCTGAAATCGGCTAAGTATTGAGTGCGGCTGGGCTCATCCGCACTGCGAGTGGAACTTCATCCGCACTAGGCTCAGGAAAATTCCTGCGCAGCGCTTGGATGTTGGAAATGCGACTAAGTCCTCAGTGCGGCTAGGCTGACCCGCACTGCGGGTAGTTTGATCCGCACTGGTGGGTATTTGCGCCATTTTTCATCATTTCCTGCAATGAAAAGCCAAACAACCGTAGTAACTTGATTCTAGGTATATTTAAATCACTTGATATTAAAAATACAAGATATTTGGAGTTGTTTTTATAATAAAACCTAGATTAAATGTGTATATAATTTATGCTTATCATCGACCATATCTAGATACCTAACCTCAACTTTCGCATTTTGGCCTAGTACCCGATTACCGGACTCAAATACTTCCCTCTTAGATGCGTTAAACCTCAACTTTCACATTTTGGCCTAATTTATCTAAGTTACTTGTTGGTTTACCAAAAGTATCCAAGAACTTTCGCCTCAAGGAAAGTTTCGCCTTTCGGGTACTCCTTGGTTTCACCCTACTTCATACACTTTATTGGGTTGGATTAAATGTCATAGACTTGGCTCCTAACACTTAGATGTGCGCATTCATCTAACGGGATGACTAATCAATTCAAGCAAGCACAAATAAAGCAATCGAAATACTATACAATAAGGTAAAAACAAGCATTCAACACAAAATCCAAGTAGCATGCAAACAAAACCAAACTAGAAACTACATCCGAAGATCCGTTGCAAACTCGCTTTTTCACTTCTCTTCCTCTCTTCCTCCTCTTGTCTTTTGCTCCAAGAAAGGTTGTCCAACTCCCAGTGGTGAATCCCCCTTTTTTTTGGTGTGGAATATCTCATTTAATGCCCCAAATTGTACCTCCAAAGGCTTCCTTTTTGGCCTCCTTAAATTAAGCTGATTTAAGATTCCAGCTGGATTTTCCAATTTAGCGTCGTACGGGCTGTATGCCTGTGCTTTGTCTTGAAGACTTTGTGCCTCTGTTGTGGAACCTTCTGTGTAGTTGGGCAAATCTTGTACGGGCCATACAAAATGTCATACGGGTCGTATGAAAAGTAGTCAGATCCAGTTTTTCGTCCTTTTTCCTGCAAAATACCAAACAAAGCATAGCAGTACCACATTTCATCGAAATATAAATAAAAAGTCCACATTTATAGGCTTTAAAGCACAGGTTTCAGTGTAAATCAGGGCTGTAATTTAGATATAATATGGAGATATCAGGCACCATTGCCGGGGATAGAGTAAGTATTCTCTAATCATAGAGAGTTCTTGCACTATCCTTAGGTGTTTAACAACAACTGGGACTAGATCAAAAACTTGTATCTTTACTTTTTAGCATCTTATTTGCATAAAACCTCATAAAAACTAATTTGCATATTTTTTTCTTTTTGTATATTTATATTTTTCTATGATCATACTTGCATCAAAATCCCAAAAATATCAATTATACACAAAATTCCAAAAAAAATAATTATATTATTTATATTATTCCAATACTATTCTTCTACCATTAGGAGAGAGAATCTTATAATTTTTATTGCAGTTTTGTTGCGCTGGCCAGGTTCATAAAGTCCCACACCACTAGCAATTCTAACAAGAAGGACTTTGTTACGTCATCTCCTAAATCTCGAGCGAAACCAATTTGCTCATTAGTAGTGTCTTTGCATCACTCTAGTAATGTCTCGAGATGGCAAGAAAAGATAGTACTTGTAAGCATAATACAACACCCCAATTGATGTCTTTGTAGCACATTATTAGTGTCTCTAGATCGCAAGAGAAGAGAGCAATTGCAGCCCTAATACAACACTCAAATTGAAGGTATTTGCAGCACCCTGGTAGTGTGTCCAGATGGTAACAGAAGAGGGTTGTTGTAACACTAATACTAACTCCAATTGAAGGTCTTTGCAGCACTCTAGTAGTGTCTCCATATGATAAGAGAAGATGGTATTTGCAGCCCTAATACAACACTCAAATTGAAGGTCATTACAGCATACTAACTATCCCAAGATGGTAACAAAAGAGGATAATTGTAACCCTAATACAACACTCTAATTAAAAGTGTTTGTCAATACTCTAGTATTGTCTCCATATAACAAGATAAGAAGGTGGTTGCAACTCCAATACAACACTCCAATTGAAGGTCTTTGTAGTACACAAGTAGTGTTTTCATATGGCAAGCGAAGATGGTAGTTGTAAACTTAATACAACAGTACAATTGAAGGTCTTTGTAGCACACTAGTAGTGTCTTTAGATGGCAACAGAAGAGGGTTGTTATAACCCTAATACTACACTCTAATTGAAGGTCTTTGCAGCACTCTATTGTTGTCTCCAAATTGCAAGAGAAGAGGGTAGTTGCAACCCAAATACAACACTCAAATTGTAGGACTTTGTAGCACTATAGTAGTGTCTCTATATAGCAAGAGAATATGGTAGTTGCAACCCTAATACAACACTCCAATTTAAGGTTTTTCTAGCACTAAAGTAGTGTCTCGATATGGCAAGAGAAGAGGGTAGTTGTAAACTTAATACAACACTCCAATTGAAGATCTTTGTAGCACATTAGTAGTGTCTTTATATAACAATAGAAGAGGGTGGTTGCAACTCCAATTGAAGGTCTTTGTAGCACTCTAGTAGTGTCTTCATATGGAAATGGTACTTGTAAATTAAATACAACACTCCAATTGAAGGTCTTTGTAGCACACTAGTAGTATCTCTTAATAACAAGATAAGAGGGCGGTTGCAACTCCAACACAACACTCCAATTAAAGGCCTTTGTTGCACTTTAATAGTGTCTTCATATTACAAAAGAAGATGGTAGTTACTTAATACAATACTCCAATTGAAAGTCTTTGCAGCACTCGAGTAATATCTCTTGATAACAAAAGAAGATGGTAGTTACTTAATACAATACTCCAATTGAAAGTCTTTGCAGCACTCGAGTAATATCTCTTGATAACAAAAGAAGAAGGTAGTTGCAACCTTAATTCAACACTCCAATTGAAGGTTTTTGCAGTATTTTAGTATTGTCTTCAAATGACAAGAGAAGAGAGTGGTTGCAAATCTAATGCAAACTCTAATTGAAGATCATTGCAGCACACTATAGTGTCCCCAAATAGCAAGAGAGAAGGGTAGTTGCAAACCTAATACAACACTCCAATTGAAGGCCCTTGCAACACACTTGTATTTTCTCTAGATGGCAAGAGAAGATAATAAGGCATTTACAACCCTAATATAATACTCAAAATGAAGCTCTTTCGAGAACTCAGTAGTGTTTCTATATGGCAAGATAATTATTGGGCATTGCAACCCTAATACAACACTCCAACTGATGGTGTTTGGCACACTCTATTACTATCTCCAAATGGCAAGCTTATAGGGCATTTACAACTCTAATACAACACTTCGAATGAAGGTCTTTTGAGCACTCTAGTAGTGTTTTTATACAGAAAGATAATAGGGCATTTACAACCTTAATAAAACATTCCAATTGAATGTGCTTCGAGCACTCTACTAGTCTCTCCAGATTGCAAGATAATAGAGCATTTACAACCCAAATACAATTCTCCAATTCAAGGTATTTGGAGGACTCTTGTAGTGTCTCTATGTGGCAAGAAAATAAGGTATTTACAACCCTAATATAACACTCCAATTGAAGATGTTTGGAGCACTCTAGTAGTGTCTCTATACGGCAAGATAATGGAGCATTTACAGCCCTAATACTACTCTCCAATTGAAGGTGTTTGGCGCACTCTAATAGTGTCTTCACATGGCAAGATAACAGGGCATTTACAACTCTTATACAACATGCCAATTGAAGGTGTTTGGAGCACTCTAGTAGTGTGTCTAGATGGCAAGATAATAGGGTATTTACAACCCTAATACAACTCTCTTACATGGCAAGATAATAGGACATTTGCAACCCTCATACAGTACTCTAATTGAAGCTGTTTGAAGCACTCTAGTAGTGACTCTACATGTTAATTTAATTGGGCATTTACGACTCTAGTACAATACTCTAATGAAAGGTGTTTGGAGCACTCTAGTACTGTCTGAATATAGAAAGATAATAGGCCATTTACATCTCTAATGCAACACTCCAATTGAAGGCATTTTGTGCACTCTAGTCGTGCCTCAAGATGGCAAGATAACAGGGCATTTACAACCCTAATACAAGACTCCAATTCATGGTGTTTGGAGCACTCGAGTAGTGTCCCTAAATGACAAGATAATATAGCATTTACAACCCTAATACAACACTCCAATTGAAGGTGTTTGGAGCACTCTAGTAGTGTCTCTATATGGCAACATAATAGGGCATTTACAACCCTAATACAACTCTCTAATTTAAGGTGTTTGGAGCACTCTAGTAGTGTGTCTAGATGGCAACATAATTCGGTATTTACAACCCTAATACATCTCTCTTATATGGCAAGATAATAGGGCATTTGCAACCTTTTCAATTGAAGGTGTTTGGAGCACTCTAATAACTCCATAAGACAAGAGAATAGGGTGGTAGCAACCCTAATACAACACTCCAATTGAAGGTGTTTGAAGCACTCTAGTAGTGTCTCTACATGTCAAGATAATAGGGCATTTACAACCCTAGTACAATACTCTAATGAAAGGTGTTCGGAGCACTCTAGTAGTGTCTCAATATGGAAAGCTAATAGGTCATTTACATCTCTAATACAACACTCCAATTGAAGGTGTTTGGAGCACTCTAGTAAAGTCTTTATATGGTAAGAGAAGATAGTAGATGCAACCCGTAATACAACACTCCAATTGAAGGTATTTGAAACACTCCAGTAGTGTCTCTATATCGCAAGATAATAGGGCATTTACAACCCAAATACAATACTCCAATTGAAGGTGTTTGGTGCACTTCTAGTCATATCTCCAGATGACAAGATAACAGGGCATTTACAACCCTAATACAACTCTCCAATTAAGGGTGTTTGGAGCACTCGAGTAGTGTCCCTAAATGGCAAGATAATATAGCATTTACAACCCTAATGCAACACTCCAATTGAATGTGTTTGGAGTAGTTTAGTAGTGTCTCCCGATGACAAGATAATATCGCATTTACAACTCTAATACAACACTCAAATTGATGGTGTTTCGAGTACTCTAGAAGTGTCTCTATGTGGGAAGATAATATAGCATTTGCAAACCTAATACGATATTCCAATTGAAGGCGTTAGGTGTACTAGTAGTGTCTCTATATTACAAGAAAATAGGGCATTTACAACCTATTACAATACTTCAATTGAAGTTGTTTGGAGCACTATAGTAATGTGTCCTTATATGGCAAACTAATAGGGCATTTACAACCCTAATGCAACACTTCAATTTAAGGCGTTTGGACCACTCCAGTAGTCTATATGGCAAGATAATAGGGAATTTACAACCCTAATACAGTTCTCCCGTTGAAGGTGTTTGGATCACTCCTGTAGTGTCTCAATATATGGCAAGATAATAATAGATCATTCACAACCCTAATACAACACTACAATTGCAGGTGTTTGGTGCACTCAAGTAGTGTCTCTATATGGCAAGATAATAGGGTATTTACAACCCTAATACCACACTCCAAATGAAGGACTTTCGAGCACTCCAATAGTATTTCTTTATGGCAAGATAATAAGGCATTTACAACCCAAATACAACACTCTGGTTGAAGGTACTTGGAGCACTCTAATAGTATTTCCAAATGGCAAGATAATGGGACATTAACAACCCTAGTACAACACTCCAATTGAAGGTGTTGGGAGCACTCTAGTAGTGTCTCTATATGGTACGATAAAAGGACATTTAAAACTCATATACAACACGCCAATTGAAGGTGTTTGGAGCCCGCTAGTAGTGTGTCTAGATGGTAAGATAATCAGGTATTTACAACCCTAATACAACTCTCTTACATGGCAAGATAATAGGGCATTTGGAACCCTCATACAGTACTCCAATTGAAGCTGTTTGAAGCACTCTACTAGTGACTCTACATGTTAATTTAATAGGGCATTTACGACTCTAGTACAATACTCTATGAAAGGTGTTTGGAGCACTCTAGTAGTGTCTGAATATGGAAAGATAATAGGTCATTTACATCTCTAATGCAACACTCCAATTGAAGGCGTTTTGTGCACTCTAGTCGTGTCTTCCGAAGGAAAGATTAGAGGGCAATTACAACCCTAATATAACACACTAGTTGATGGTGTTTGGAGCACTCGAGTAGTGTCCCTAAATAGCAATATAATATAGCATCTAAAACCCTAATGCAACACTCCAATTTAATGTGTTTGGAACACTATGTCTCCTGATGGCAAGATAATAGCGGATTTACAACTCTAATACAAACACTCCAAATGAAGGCCTTTCGAGCACTCCAGTAGCGTTTCTGTATGGCAAGATAATAAGGCATTTACAACCCAAATACAACACTTTGGTTGAAGGTTGCTGAACCACTCTAGTAGTATTTCCAAATGGCAAGATAATGGGGCATTTACAACCCTAATACAACACCCCAATTGAAGTTGTTTGGAGCACTCCAGTAATGTCTCTATATGGCACAAGAAAAGGACATTTACTACTCTAATACAATACTCCGATTGAAGATAGTTGGAGCACCCAAGTAGTGTCTCCAGATAGCAAGATAGTAGGGCATTTACAACTCTTATACAACACTCCCATTGAAGTTGTTTGGAGCTACTCTAGTAGTGTGTCTAGATGGCAAGATAATTGGGAATTTACATCCTAATACGACACTCCAATTGAAGGTGTTTGGAGCACTATAGTAATGTCCATATATGACAAGGTAATAGGGCATTTAACAACTCTAATACAACTCTCCAATTCAAGGTGTTTGACGCTCTCTAGTGGTATCTATGAATGGCAAGATAATGGGGCATTTAGAACTCTAATACAACACTCAAATTGAAGGTGTTTGAGGCACTCTAGTAGTGTCTCTATATGGAAAGATAATAGGGCATTTACAACTCTAATACAACTCTCCAAATGAAGGTGTTTGGTGCACTGTAGTAGTGTCTCTACATGGCAAGCTAACACGGCATTTACAACTCTCATACAACACTCCAATTGAAGGTGTTTGGAGCATTCTAGTAGTCTGTCTAGATAGCAAGACAATCGGATATTTACGACCCTAATACAACTCTCTTATACGGCAAGATAATAGGGCATTTGCAACTCTCATACAGTACTTCAATTGAAGCTGTTTGAAGCACTCCAGTAGTGTCTTTACATGTTAATTTATTAGGGCATTAACGACCCTAATACAATACTCTAATGAAAGGTGTTTGTAGCACTCTAGTAGTGTCTTAATATGGAAAGATAATAGGCCATTTACATCTCTAATGCAACACTCCAATTGAAGGCATTTTGTTCACTCTAGTCGTGTCTCCAGATGGCAAGATTAGAGGGCATTTACAACCCTAATAGAAGACTCCAATTGAATGTGTTTGGAGCACTTTAGTAGTGTCTCTAGATGACAAGATAATAGTGCATTTACAACTCTAATACAACACTCCAATTGACGGTGTTTGGAGCACTCTAGTCGTGTCTCCAGATGGCAAGATAACAGGGCATTTACAATCCTAATACAACTCTCCAATTCATGGTGTTTGGAGCGCTCGAGTAGTGTCCCTAAATGGCAAGATAATATAGCATTTACAACCCAAATACAACACTTTGGTTGAAGGTTGCTGGACCTCTCTAGTAGTATTTCCAAATGGTAAGATAATGGGGCATTTACAACCCTAATACAACACTCCAATTGAAGCTGTTTCACGCACTCTACTAGTGTCTCTAACTTACAACCCTAATACAACACTCCAATTGAAGGTGTTTGGAGCACTCTTGTAGTGTCTCTAAATGGCAAGATAATGAGGCATTTATAACCCTAATACAACACTCCAATTGAAGGTGTTTGGAGCACTCTAGTAGTGTCTCTAAATGGCAAGATAATGAGGCATTTACAACCCTAATATAACACTCCAATTGAAAGTGTTTCGTGCACTCTACTAGTGTCTCTAACCTGCAAGATAATGGGGCATTTACAACCCTTATACAACTCTCTTATATGGCAATATAATATGGCATTTGCAACCCTAATACAGTACTCCAATTGAAGGTTTGAAGCACTCCTGTAGTGTCTCTACATGTTAATGTAATAGGGCATTTACGACCCTAATACAATACTCTAATGGAAGGTGTTTGGAGCACTCTAATAGTGTCTGAATATGGAAAATAATAGGCCATTTACATCTCTAATACAACACTCCAATTGAAAGCGTTTTGTGTACTCTAGTCGTGTCTCCAGATGGCAAGATAATAGGGCGTTTACAGCTCTAGTACAACACTTCAATTGATGGTGTTTGGAGCACTCGAGTAGTGTCCCTAAATGGCAAGATAATATAACATTTACAACCCTAATGCAACACTCTAATTGAATGTGTTTGGAACATTTTAGTATTGTCTCCAGATGGCAAGATAATAGCGCATTTACAACTCTAATACAACACTCCAATTGACGGTGTTTGGAGCACTCTAGAAGTGTCACTATATGGCAATATCATATAGCATTTGCAAACCTAATACGACACTCTAATTGAAGGTGTTAGGTGTACTCTAGTAGTGTCTCTAGGTTACAATAAAATAGGGCATTTACAACCCTAGTACAATACTCCAATTGAAGTTGTTTCGAGCACTATAGTAATGTCCTTATATGGCAAGATAATAAGGCATTTACAACCTAATACAACACTTCAATTCAATGTGTTTCGACCACACTAGTAGTGTATATGGCAAGATATAGGGCATTTATAATCCTAATACAGTAGTCCACTTGAAGGTGTTTGGAGCACTCCTGTAGTGTCTCTTTATATGGCAAGATAATAGGTCATTTACAACCCTAATACAACACAACAATTGCATGTTTATGGTGTACTCCAGTAGTGTCTCTATATGGCATGATATAAGGGCATTTACAACTCTAATACAATACTCCAATTGATGGTGCTTGAAGCACCCTAGTAGTGTCTGCAGATGGCAAGATAGTAGGGCATTTTCAACCCTATTACAACACTCCAAATGAAGGTCTTTTGAGCACTCCAGTAGTGTCTCCAGATGACAAGATAATATGGCATTTAGGACCCTAATATAACACTCCAATAGAAGCTGTTTGGAGCACTATAATAGTGTCTCTATTTGGCACAATGAAAGGGTATTTACAACTCTAATACAATACCCCAATTGAAGGTCTTTGGGGTACTCTAGTAGTATCTTCATATGGCATGATAATATAGCATTTACAATCCTAATACCACACTCCAAATGAACATCTTTTGAGCACTCCAGTAGCGTTTCAATATGGCAAGATAAAAGGGCATTTACAACCCTAATAAAACACTCCAAATGAAGGACTTTCGAGCATTCCAATAGTATTTATTTATGGCAAGATAATAAGGCGTTTACAACCCAAATATAACACTCATGTTGAAGGTGTTTGGAGCACCACAGTAGTGTCTCTATATGGCACGATAAATGGACATTTACAACTTTAATACAATACTCCAAATGAATGTGTTTGGAGCAACCAAGTAATGTCTCCAGATGGCAACATAGTAGGGCATTTACAACCCTAATACAACACTCCAATTGAAGGTGTTTCGCACACCCTAGTAGTGTTTCTATATGGCAAGATAATGGGGCATTTACAACCCTAATACAACTCTCCGATTGAAGGTGTTTGGCGCACTCTAGTAATGTCTCCACAAGGCAAGATAACAGGGCATTTATAAGTCTTATAGAACACTCCAATTGAAGGTGTGTGGAGCACTCTAGTAGTGTGTCTAGATGGCAAGATAATCGGGTATTTACAACCCTAATACAACTGTCTTATATGGCAAGATAATAGGGTATTTGCAACCCTAATACAATACTCCAATTGAAGATGTTTAAAGCACTCTAGTAGTTTCTCTACATGTTAATTTAATAGGGCATTTATGACCCTAATACAAAGACTCTAATGGAAGTTGTTTGGAGCACTTTAGTAGTGTCTCAATACGGAAAGATAATAGGCCATTTACATCTCTAAGAGCATCTCCAACGCCTTGCAAATTGAATTGCAAAGGCTGACCTGTCACCTTCTCTCTCCTACGTGTCAATTTCATTTTTTCTTTCACAACTGCGGCGTTCTTTCAAAATTTGCAAGCTTTCATTGTGTCTTTCATTTCACTTGCGTGGCAGAGAAAAACTAATTAAATTAAATTCGTCCAAAAACCAATCGAACTAAAATACTTTTCTCCCTTCCGTGAGAGAGATTTCGCGTTTCACCTATTCGTGCTCGCCAAATTCCGATCAAAGGATTGATTTACTAGCGTCGGTGTTTCTTCTTCTCTTCAGTTCTCCATGGGTCTGATGGCTCAAGAGGGAGCGAACGATCGCTCCTCCACCAAACCCCAATTTACGTAAGCCCCTATTCACCCCAATTTTGCCTTCTCCAAGATAGGAAGGGAGAGGGGTGCTTGTACTGGTCATCGTAGAGAGAGAGAGTTGGTTAGTGAAGTGAAGTGGTGAAGCGGGAGAAAACAGAGAAGAAAAAGGAATAGAAACGATATGGTGAGGCGGAGAAAGGAGAAAAGAAAATAAATGGAAACGATGGAGAAGAAAGGAAGATGTCAACTCAAAAAAATATCGCTGATGTGATGTGGCAGTCAAAATGAAATTAAATTCAATTTCATGAATGCAGAGCTGTTGAAATTAAAATGTATTGAAATTGCAAAAAATGTTATGACAGGCTGTTTGCAATTGTAAAGGCTTTCACCAATGGAGATACTCTAAGACAACACTCCAATTGAAGGCATTTGGAGCACTCTAGTATAGTCTTTATATGGCAAGAGAAGATGGTAGATGCAACCCTAATACAACACTCCAATTAAAGGTTTTTGCAGCACTCAAGTAGTGTCTTCATATGGCAAGAGAAGAGGGTGGTAGCAACCCTTATACAACACTCCATTTGAAGGTATTTGCATCACACTAATAGTGTCTCAAGAAGGTAAGAGAAGAGGGTAGTTTTAAACCTACTACAACACTCCAATTGAATGTCTTTCTTGCACACTTATAGTGTCTCTTTATGGCTAGAGAAGGGTATTTGC
>JARJHM010001803.1:0-13975 GCA_033356055.1 Carex pumila
CATAAAATAAGTAGATAAAATATACCTGTTTTTTCTCTGAAATATAGGTAATAGAAGCTCCTTCAAACAAGCCGGTCTTGAGAAGATCTTTCACACAAAAAATTTCTTCTACATTAAGTTCTTCATTAGTAACTGCATCTTCCAATCTTAATAATTTCCTTGATTTTTTTGACGTGTCATTTTCCACCGACGCAATCTATTACAGTTTAAGCAAAAATAATTAAGGATCTTTAATCTGGAAAAGGAAAAATAAAGCACTACGTAATGTATAATAAAAGGATTCTAAAAGTTAAAAAGGACTGACCGATCTCTGAAATCCTGTCTCTCTTCTTTTCCTTTTACTCCTGCATAAAAAAAGCATGGGTAAAATATTGTATTTTTTATTTAACAATTGAACATTGTTCATAGAATTCTTGATTAAAAGATCAAAGAAGCAATAAATTTTTTCCCAATCCATGTGATCCAATTTTCCATCTTTGTTGCCTTGTTAATATGATGTCAGTTGATGACCCTTGGTGTTCAGATTAGAGACTGCAAAGGCTCTAGACTTTTAATATAAAGCCTTCAATATCAGAAAACAACAAAACCTTAATTCTAAAGTACCTTCTGGCAGTCACAATATTAGTAGGATCACATCGCAGCTCTTCACACAAGTGCTCCTGCTTCAAATCACCCCTCAATTTCAAAATTTTAACAGATACATCCTCTTCTGGGATATTTCTGACGATCTGAGATACTTTGTACAAGTTAAATCCATTACGAAAGAATATGTGATCAGCCTGGGTTTTGGTGTTGGCGCCAGCATGCTTCTCAAACATTTTTGCTGACAAAACCTGTCATTATTGATTATTTACAAGATAAGTATATGCAATTCACCAAAATTGATCATTCTGAGGTTTAGTTTCGTGAGTAACTTTTGCTATAATGAGAGCTTGACTTCCTAATTTTCAGATGACATTAACCTTGGTGATAACTTCAAAATGCTGTCTTGGTTACTTAACAAATTGCTGTTAACTTGCCTCTTACAATTAATTTCGTAAAAAGAAAATTAGAATCAGAAGAATATTATTCAAAGATGGGTATAATCATACAACAAAAGGCAGGAAACTAATAGGTTAGCACTCTCGAGTTTTATTTCTGAACGCTTTGCCGTAACTAGACCGCATGAAAAGAGTAAATATTTTTCTTACTACTTCAATTCACCTCGTTAAATTTGTATATTATGGAACAAAATCAAATTAAATAGAATGAAGAAAATGCCTACCTCGCCCTTGTAGTCGCACTGAGAACAGCCACACAAAAAGCCGCCGCCTTTAATAATACCCAGGAGATTGCCCTATCAATGCCAAAACGCAAAAAAAAAAAGAGTCCAAAAATAAAGAGACAAAATATAGACGGAAACAACCAAAACGCAAAAAAAAGAATCCAAAAATAGGAGGTAGGGAGATAAAAATAAAAACCTGGCGATCCTTAGAATAACATGTAACTTGTACTCCATCAAAGAATCCAGTCTTCAAAAGGTCCTCTACGTTTGAGATTTTGCTAATATGCACCAATCCCCCGCAATTCTGTTCGGAGTTCTCACTAAAAGACGCAGCTTTCAGCCTGGGCGAACGCCGCAAGCTCTGAGTAGACCTGTTCTTGCGGGATGAATTCTGAAGCCTGAAGGATCTCCTTGGAATCTCCTTGTGTACTCTCTTCGCCCTCCTTGTGTACACTATATCCTTGTGTACTCTCTTCGCTCTCCTTGTGTACACTATAAGTCGGGATGGTCTCCTCAGACCTCTGATCGAGTTAGTCGCCATGGATTTAATCGGAGTGCGTTGTCGAGTGGAGAGGGAAATGAAGCCAGGTTTAGTGGGAAGGGTTTTTGTTTGGTTTGTCGAAAATCAAAAGAGCAGCACTGTACGTGTGTGGAAGTCGTGAGCGGAGTGGGAGTGGAAGTGGGTAGTTTTGCACGGGAGACCACGGTGACGTAAGGATGGGGCCCAGCGACAGCGGGGCATAGCGCGCCTGATTCCGTTGTCTTTACTCTCTAACGACGATCAACGGCCGACGCTATCCTGACCGCACATTTTCTTTGACGCCGCGCCAAGGGAACTCATTTTTTTTTTTTAATTTTGCCTGTGCCCAATTTGTTGGATCAATCTCCCCTCAGGTACCTGAAATGTTCAATGAGTAAAGAACGGTCTGGATTTAATCCCAGCCGGACTAAAAGAAATTGGGGTCCGTTTTGAGCGTGCCAGGTTAAATAACGGTCCCGATTTCGTAATTGTACCTGAGGGAATCCGAATTCCAATTTGCCAGTTACCTTTTCCCGTTTGTTTCCCTTTTATTAATTTCTGCTTTAAATGTTTCCAAATACTCTTCACTAGATTTATTGATATAAACTTGCCAGAATTCGCATATTTAGCGTAGATCACAGGGGTGATGCACGATTTCTGTCTGAGGCAAGAATCAGATCAAATAACTTATTAGGTTTAAATTCAATAACTAATCAGTACAAATTTTGTCATAAATTTAACCTTAATTGATTTCAAATTTACAAATTAACAATGCTTTAACTTCTAATTTAAATCTAATTTGAAGTTTCAAACTTTCATCCAACCACAAATTAGTCAACACAGAGATAGAATTTTCAAATTGAAAAATAATGAATTGATTTCTATAAGCAATTTATAGCTGCTATAAGCTCATATGCCCGAAAGCACTAAAATAGAAAAGAAGCAAAATAAATTTTTAGAATATGCAATTTTAATAGTTCAATTCATTGATTATGTTGTTAGGTGAAGTAAACTTAAGGAGTTGGGAGCGGGAGAGATCAGAGAGGAGAGTCCGAATCTGCTGTAATTCCAAAAGGGATTATAGGACTCTGAAATTTTAATATCAATCCTTCAAATATTTTCTGCACACATCTCAAAAAAAATAAGTTTTTATGCACAAATCTCAAAAAACACTAATGGTTCGGATTGAAATTACAGGGTCCTGTAATTCCCCAAGAATTACAGCAGATTTATTTTCCAGAGAGGAGCCATCTGTACGCAGGGGAGAAGAATTGAGCTGTTAACTTCTTTTAAATTCTTTCAAAATTAACAGAGAGAGAACAAAAGCCTTCTCAAGTAACTGGACTGTTAAATTATTTTTCTTTTGGGCTGTTAAATTATTTTCTTAAAGTTTCTTCTTGTTTGGGCTGACAAATGACGGGCCAGAGATCCATAAAATTTTCACTTACGATTCTTAAATTTGTGTATGCGACTCCTTAATCTCTTTTTAAAGAACCAAGTGAATCCGAATTATTTTGTTTACAACAACCAGTCCTTGATTTTTTTTTTATATAAAATAAACTTAGTTATTTAATTTCTTTAAATAATCAAATTTAGTCGTTCAATCAATAGTTGTCAAAAGAACCAAATTACTTCTTTCTTAAAAACTCGAGGATTAACTTAGGGCAGATATTTCATTACTCTCTGTTTTTCGTTTTATAATTTTATTTGTTATTTTTATTTACTTTAGAATGATTCGGTCATATTGAATCTGTAAAAAGCTTTTGTAATTTAGGTTTCTTTTCGAACCTATATTTTTTTCTAGTCGGTATTATAAAGCAAATAAGGCAAATAAGGACTAGATTTTTATTTTTAGACAAAAAAATAAAAATAGTACAGATAAAAGCCTAGGACCAAATTGACTAGATTTTGTTTTAAAAGTTTGAAGACCCGACTTAATTTTTTTTGTTTCAATGGTTCAATTAAGGTTAAAAGTTTAAGAACTAAATTAACACTTTTAGCAAAGTTGAGAAATAGAATAATATATTTTTCCTAAATTATTTTAATAATATTAAGAGTTAATTATTTAACTAAAAATAGTAAATGACTATGTTATATTATCAAACGTCATATTTAATATAGCTACGTGAGAAGTCTATACATAATTGTTATTTGAGGAGGGTTCAAATGTCTCCATTTTTTGTGCCTCCACCATGCCTTCATTATTAAAACGTTAATAACTCAAAATTTAAATCATAAATTTCAAAATAAAACCATTAGATGTGATCTATACTATTTTATCTATGTGCTCAAATTTTTTTTATCACATTTCGGTTTTCTTTTTATGTAAATCAATAAGTTGAAAAATCAATGTCTAGAAATTATCCACATTAGTATGTTTTTACAAACTCTTGATGACAACCAAAACGAAGTTGAAATATCATAATTTTTTTCTCGTACATAGATAAAATAATGTAGATCACATCCAACAGTTTTATTTTAACTTTTAAGTTTTAAATTTTGAATTATTAAAGTTTTTAAAAATAGAGGCATTTGAACCCTCCTCTTGTTATTTATACCTGCTGAATAATATATTAATATCTATTATTTGAATTATTTATATCTAGCTAAGGGTTATTTAAAATTTTGGTAATTTACGTGCGAGACATGTTGAAACCTATTATTCAGAATATTTATATTTACTAAATAATTATTATACAACCTCTATAAAGATAAAGTTTAGCACGTGATAATTATTTACATCCGTGTAGTCAATATCTACGGCTATTTACGCGTTCGTTATTTTAGTACTATATATTGTAATAATCAAGAAACAAACGCGTTACAAATTTAATGTGACTCGAAGTTTAATAAAAATATAGGTCACGTTTAGTTGTGGAGTAAGAGATGGAGTAAATCTCTTCCTCTATGTTTAAGGAGTCAAACGAGGAGTAACATAGACGGTTTAAGATGGAGTAAGATTTGAGTTAAATCGGAATAACTTATACCATATAGAGAAGTGATTTAGCTTACTCCTCCAAATATGATTAATTTTGTCTGATGTAGCTTGGAGTAAAAAATTTAATTCGATTTAATTTTACTCCACAACCAAACATGACCATAGTCTTTATTTTGAGAAATGCCTTCATGAAACTTCTAAATCGTGAAGTAACTGCATTTTGGCAATTAGAGCTGTGAAGACGTGCTTAAAATACTTTTAATAAATTTCAGCTATAATATTTTTTTTCTTCAGATGATCATCATAAAACAATGCACATATGTATATGTTCCGATTGGGACATTCAATCAATATAAAAAAGCGAACAAATATTTTCTATCGCAATATTTGTAAAACATTAAATATATCTTGTTTTTTCCCGCATATTTGATCGGCATAAAGATAAACAAACAGTTTATATATATATATATATATATATATATATAGGGTCTGTCTAAATTGCTGCTGGCAGCATTTCAGCAGAGGTGCTGCCGGGGCTATATTTAGCCCTGTGATGTCCAAACAATAAATCCAAACCGTTAGATGTTTAATCTATATTATAATCTACTTGGAGACCAAATTTTACATTTTTTGGAATTTTTTTACTATATATTAAGCTGGTTTGAAAACCGCTGATTTCAATACTACATAAATTTACTGAAATCAGCGGTTTTCAAACCAGTTTAATATATAGTAAAAAAATTCAAAAAAATATAAAATTTGGTCTCCAAGTAGATTATAATATAGATTAAACATCTAACGGTTTGAATTTGTTGTTTGGATATCAAAAAATAGAAAAATGGGTGGCAGCACCGCCGGCAGAAATGCTGCCGGCAGCAAATTAGCCACAGCCTATATATATATATATATATATATAGGTTTTGGCTAATATGTTATGGGTAGCTAAGAGGCCTCCGTGCTACGGTTCGGATTTCGAGTTTTAAAAATTCTAACGGTCGATCCGAACCGTTCATCTTGTTCTCCATATTAATATGTGCTTGGAGACCAAATTTTACATTTTTCTGAATTTTTTTACTATTTATTAAGCCACTTTGAAAACCGCTGATCCAACGGTAGTTTCTGGTTTTACTGTTGGGTTAAGCCACCGTTGGATCAGGGGTTTTCAAAGTGGCTTAATAAATAGTAAAAAAATTCAGAAAAATGTAAAATTTGGTCTCCAAGCACATATTAATATGGAGAACAAGATGAACGGTTCGGATCGACCGTTAGGATTTTGAAAACTCGAAATCCGAGCTGTAGCATGGAGGCCTCTTAGCTATCCATAACACCGTAGCCACGTCCTATATATATATATATCTTCTATATTATGCACCTTAAATTAAATTGAATGACAGAAAGTCGTGTGGCTAGGATTTATTAATTTAAATTCGGATTGAATCTGAGCCATCTAAACAAATAATCTGCCTTCTTTTGATTAAATACACTCTTTCTCTGTGTAGAAGTCTAAATTTAGTGAAAATTATACCCGCTACATATATCACCGCACGTATTGCCACACATATTTGCAAATAACCGCAAAAAAATTTCGCTGATCTGAATTTTTTTCTCTCCCAGGGAAATTTGTTGCTGCCCAAGTGCCCATCCCCTCCCAGGCCTCCCCGATCCTTCTTCCAATGAAAAAGAAAAAAAAAAACCTAAGAGAGAGTGATGGAGAGAAAAGGGGAAGAAGGATCGTTCACCTCCCCTTCGCGCCCCCTCTTACCTTCATCGCACGCTTACCTCTACCCCCTCCCTCGCGCGCCTTGCCTCGGTCGTGCGCGAAGGCGATGTATCCTTGAGAATTGGTGAATATCAAATATTTAGCCGATCGTTCGCTGTCCAATCGATTTATCAGTTCGACGGTCATACCCTTCCGCCTCTTCTCTTCCTGCGTACACCTTCTCTTCCAATTCGACGGTACAACTCTTACTTCCGCAGATGGTTGTAATATGTTTTCCATTAGTATTTCTCTTCCGATTAGTACACCCTCTTACTAAAATTCGGTTAGTTGCTTTGAAATAAAAAAAAAATGGAGTTTTCTATAGGGTTCGACTGTTAGTGAAATTGTTAATTACCAATTGTCCTAATTGTTTTTCTGTTAATTACCAATTGTGCTAATTGCTTTCCTGTACAATGTCTTTTATTTGTATTACCAATACCAATTTGCTTGTTAAAATTCAATTAATCCTCATTCAATTGCTAATTACCATTCAAATTTTAATTTGCTTGTTAATTACCAGTTTGCTTTTAATTACTGATATGGTCACATATGCATTTGTGGTTGTAATTATGATTAAGAATCTGAAAAGCAGGGGCTGTCAATGTGATTTGATATAAACTTTTGGTTTCAAAACCAACACTGTGACCATACAATTTGGTATTAATTCTATAAGGTACTGTATCAATGCTCTAATGCTCCTATTGGATTCTTGACACTGTTCTGACACTGTTACAACAACTTGATGTCCTGCAGAAAAACTGGTACCAGTCGGTTTTGTAATTTCAATATGCTATCTTGACATTAAAGAGGAAAGATGTCTTAATAAGTTGTATACTCTCAAGAAGCAGTTCTGCTACGACTAGAACCCTCTGACATTTCCTTCATCCGCTTTCTCTACCGAGCACCGAATCCAAACCTCCCCCTCTCTTTCTCCTACCCTTGCAAGTCATTTGAAACACGTATGCAACATGAATTACCCAATTTTAAAAAAAATCAAAGGTGCTAAATAAAAAGAATGGGGGAATTTGGTTTAGTACGGAACTACAGACCAGTGAGTTCATATGTTGTTATAGTTCAGTAGCGTTCTTATAATTCTAGACTGTAATCCTTTCTTGTTTTTTTATTTTTCCTAATTTGTGCAGAGCTCATATTCAATTTGCCAAAAGAATATGGATATGCTGGTCGCAATCATGTGATGCCGCTTCATTATCACCAGTTTGTAAGTCCTTGCTCTTTACATCTTGATCTGATTATTGATTTATTTACAATCTAGATACAATCCAGATACTGGTACTGGAAGTTGTTCCGAAGTAGACTGGTACGTACGTACTACACAATTTGCGTGCATGGTATAGACCTGAAAGAATGATATAAGCACACTTGACAAGTTGGGATCAATGATACTATAATTCCAGCAGGAGAATAATAAGCAAATAAATTGAGGGACTAATGTGCTAAAAGGTCTAGAGAAAAAGTCTGACAAGCTTGCTTGAGGGCGCTAAAGCCTTGCACAGGAGGATACCAGTTGAGTAACAGAAGCACAATTTTCCTCATTTCCTCATTTTCTTAAATTATGTTTTTTTACTATTCTCCTTTCATATTTCTGCTTTTATTTCTTTCTTTCTTTCCATAATTCAATTTTATTTCCAGGTCCATAGCTGCCGCTTATTTCTTTCCATAATTTCAATTTATTTCTTTCCATTATTTCTTTTCAGCTTTTTAATGTCAGCTTTTATTTATTTCTTTTATTTCAGCTTTTGCATCACAAACTCAATCTCCACACACACAGGAAATGGCAAACCTGGATTTTAACAATGAGGACCGGCTATGGTGGCGCTGGTCACAACAAGGAGATTACTCAGCAGCATCGAATTTACAGGATATTGATATGGGAGGAAAGATTAGATGGCACAACATGGAGATATGGAAAGGTCGGGCACCGCCAAAGGTACAACTTTTCACATACCTCCTCTTGCAAGACAGAATTTAAACGCACGATGTGATGTTGAGAAGGGGAATTCCTTGTCAAAGGAAGTGTGTCATGTGCAATTCGAGTGAAACCGAGACAGCGGTACACCTTATGTACCCATGCCGGTACGCGATACAGGTATGGAGGAGATTAGAGGAAAAGTGGGGTCTAAAGATGATGAGGAGCTGAACTTCGGTTGAGGAATCTTGGGAGGGGTCATGGCATTTTGCCAAAAATCTAGGAGGCATGAAGGAGCAGGAATAGGTGGTATGAAGTATGGCCATATTTTGAAACCTTTGGCAACAGAGAGATGAAGTTGTATTTAGGGGGAAAAGGGTACCAAGCAAAATTGTGACTGACAAGGCTTGGGGAGAAGGGGAGATGTGGCTCAGATGATGTGGAGTTCACCAATTCAATAGGCGATAGGAGATTGAGTGAGCAGTTTTTGTGCTATTGTTTTGTTTTTTCTGTTGTTTTGATTTCGTTGATGTAAAGGAACAGTAGCACTATGTGGGATGTATTTTGCTATTATTAATGCACAACTGATAGCTTCTATCAGTATTTTTCAAAAAATAGAAAAGGAAAATATATGTAAGAAATATTTCTATTGTTGCTTGAAGAATGATCACTAAATTTATTGTGCTTACTGTTGTTTCTAATTTTGCTTGCAAACATAATTTTGCTTGCAAACACTGTTATGTTTGATCGCTATTGGTACATACAGTCCCAATTCCATGATAGTTATTCAGCAGTAGTTAGTATATCTTTTTCATTTGCTTTTAGGTTGTAGTTGGACTCAGTCCTATCTAAATGAAGTGTATGCATACTTCTCTTTTATAATAATGATGATGATGAATATATAAATAATATTAACAAATTTGTTGGGTACTTGGGTGTACTAAAGTTTCCGATAACATATTTTAGTAATAATGTTTCCAGTCTGTCATTTTCAAATAACCAAATTTTAAGGATTTTTTTTTCCAAGTCAAATTAGAACATTTCAAATATACACGGATAATAATTTGAATAATAGAACATTTTAATTTCATAAGTTACTAATTATGTGTCAATGTCAATAAAAAAATCTTTTCATATTTTTTTTAATCTTATAATATGTTCCCGTCGCAACGCACGAGCACGATACTAGTATAAACAATATGTACGTCAAAAAAACAAACGTCTCGTTCAATTAATTATGTGTACATTGAATTACGAACTGTTAGAGATTCCACAAAGGATGTTTGGTTCCTATGTGGGGACTTTAATGCTCTTAGAAAACAAGAAGACAAATAGGAGATACCTTTGATATATAGTTCTGTAAGTAGAAAATTTAACAAGTTTATCAATGAGCATCACTTAATTGAACACAAATTAGCATCTAGGAAGTACACATGGACAAATGGTAGATCATTTGCTCTTTTAGATAGAGTTTTCACGTCAATTTCTTGGGACCGGATTTATGCTACGAGTTTGGTTAGTGATCTGAATTGTAATGGATCAGATCACTGTAAACACAAATAGATACATCCCCCACCCCACCCTTCCTGGACTGAACAAGAGCATTTTGTTGCTCTAATGGGTAAGTGGTGGCAGGAATCCCATTAAGAATGCCAGACATTGCCAAAAGTTAGAATAAAAAATTAAAACATACAAGGAAAAGAATTAAGAGTTGGGCAAAAAATTTCTATGGTAAAAGAAAAAGAGAAAAGACACAATTGTTGTCGCAGTTGCATAAATTTGAAAAAAAATTAGAGAAGATAGGTCATTTACAACAACAGAAGAGGAAGAGTGGATAACCTCTCAAGTTAAGTTAGACACACTGTACCAGAAAGAGGAATCTCATTGGAAACTGTTATCTAAACAAAGGTGGTTGGCTGAAGGTGATGCAAACACCAAATATTTTCACACTGTAGCTACCCATAAACATAAGAAAAGAAGAAGCTTTAGAAACAAATGGTCAAATCACTAATAATCTAGCTGAAATTAAGCATCACATAGTTCAATACTTAAGGATTTGTTAGGTACAGTAGGAGACAAGTATGGATTTCTGACAAATGAGTTTTGGGAACCAAAGGATAAAATAATCCATTTAGAACAATGGGAATTCAAACGACCATTCATGGAAACTGAGCTGAAACAAGATGTGTTTGTATCTGAACCCAATGGGTTCCCCGGCCCTGATGAGTTTACATTCAAATTTTATCAATTATTTTGGAACGTAGTTAAGGATGATCTTATGTTTCTAGCACATTACTTCTTTGAAAATACTTTAGATTTACACAAGATTAACAAATCATGCATCTATCTCATCCCTAAAGAAAAGGATGCTACCCTTATTAAAAAATTTAGAACAATTACTTTAGTTAATTATAGCTTTAAAATACTTACTCTTCGTTTAGAACCCATTATGCCTAGAATTATAGATAGTAGTCAATCAACCTTCATTAAAAATAGGTTTATTTTAGATAACATAATCCTTAGACAAGAAATTCTTCATTCTTATAATACTAATAAACAACCAGGAGTAGTTATAAAAGTAAACTTTGTAAAACATATGATAAAATCCATTAGGATTATCTCTTAGAAGTTTTAGAAAGTAGAAATTTCGGATCTAAATGGATATAGTGGATCAAAAATTGGCTCTATAGCTCTCAGTCATGCCTTACAATTAATGGAGATCTTACGAAATACTTTTATTGTAAACGAGAAGTGAGATAAGGAGATTCCTTGTCTCCTTTCCTTTATATATTGGTTGCTGACACTTTAAGTAAGGTTTTTAATAAGGGTAGACAAGCTAACATCATTAAAAGATTAGGACTGCAATGCATAAATAATACAGCAATTGCTAATTGTCACTATGCGAATGATACAATTTTTTTCCTGGAAGCCCAGGAAGAGAATGTAAAAGTTGCATGGCGGGCAATGTTGGCATTTGAAGTCATTTCTGGCTTCAAAATGAGCTACAAAAAAACTGAAATCTATCATCTCCATGTAGATGAATCATTAGAACTCAATCAGATTTTTAGATGCCATTGGAGAACTTTTCCACTTAAATACCTAGGTTTGCCCCTACACTTTAAAAAATTACTAGTAGCAGATTGGCAATTTCTTGTAGACAAAATAGAAAGTAAACTCAAAAATTGGTAAGGACACTTGTTGTCTATAGGAGGTAGGATTACACTTCTTAATTCGATGCTATCTATTATCCCTTTGTACACACTCTCTATTTATAAAATCTCTATTACTGTATTAAATCAAATAGACAAAATTAGAAGAAAATTCATTTGGCAAGGAACATCCCCTAAGAAAAAATACTTGTTCCTAGATTGGCAAGCAGCTTGTATAGCTAGACAATTTGATGGTTTAGGAATCCTAGATTTGAGACAGATAAACTTATCTCTACTTCTTAAATGGTGGTGAAAATTAAAAAATTCCTTGTATACCGGCACATGGAAAAATCTGATAGTATACAAATACATATTAGGTCATACAGTACAACACTCTTCTTTTTGGACAGTTCTTCTCTCTTTAGATAAAATAGGAAACATTAGTGTATCGTATGAACCAGGAGTTAACACTCAAATTAGGTTTTGGAAAGATATCTGGCACCAAGATTGTTCTTTAGAGATTAAATACTATAGTTTATTCCAAAAATGTCTGGACCCCAATGTTTTATTGTCAGATGTAATTAACACACAAGGGAGATGTATTAGATTTAGAACAACATTGTTAGGCATAGATAGGGTTGATTGGGCAGAAATTTTATACATAATTAGCACTACCTCTTTAACACGGACCAAGATTCGCTATAATGGTGATGGCACTCTTTAGGAAAGTTTTCTACACACTCCATTTACAATTTGCTTAATTTTAGGGGTATCCAGCCTAGTAGGGCAATGACGTGATGGAACCTCCCAATACCACCAAAAATAAAAGTATTTATGTGGCTTATTGAACACGACAAAATCTTGACTAAAAATAATCTCTTAATTAGAGGCTGGATAGGAAACCCCTCTTGTCAGTTATGTAGTGAAGATGAAACCATGAATCCTCTATACCTTATCTATCATTTTGCACGAGAAGCCTAGTTTTGGTTAAGAAAGAGTCAACATGTTATGCACAATTGGGAAAGATGGACAGATCTGATAGATTTTGCTTTTAGTCTTAACTCAACACAACAAAAAGGATTCCTAATCATTTTTAGTGCAGTATATTGGATATTATGGAAACATAGGAACGAACTTTATTTTACTAATTGTAATATTGCTACACATTGGAAAAGATGGACAGATCTGATAGATTTTGCTTTTAGTCTTAACTCAACACAACAAAAAGGATTCCTAATCATTTTTAGTGCAGTATGTTGGATATTATAGAAACATAGGAACGAACTTTATTTTACTAATTGTAATATTGCTACACCTAGAAATATAATTTTATTAATAAAATCATTGTTTGGATATTGAACAGGTTCAAGAAGGCGGCTAAGGAATGGATACCTATCATTAAGGATGCGATACCACTCAATCAATACATGCCCCTGAAGATAATAGCTTACCAGCCAACTAAGACCTCTAAGATGACCTAGCTCTCATATGTTAAAGAAGACCTACAGCAACTTTTTTGACTATAGAAATATATAACTTTAGCCCAATGTTATGTGGCTTAGTCTTAGCTAACCTAACGTATTTTTAGACTTTAGATATAACGCATAGTTATGTTGGTCTCTTGTGGCTTCTGACAAATTGGCTTTTGATTAGGTGATATGTAGAGCTTTAGCTCTAAGGAACTGCTGTAATTATTTGATTTCAGTAATATGAAATGAGCCTTGCCCTTTTAAGAAAAAGAAAAAAAATTATGTGTAGATTGATGATCAAGTATAAGAAAATACGCCACCCATTTTTTAGTATCAAAATAAAATGTAAATTTAATTTATAATTTTTGGTGAATACATACTTTTTGTTAAATGAGCAGGAATAACGCGCGAGTCAGATTATTTTTTAAAATTTAAATGAACAAAACTTGGTCATTATGATTCATAAAAAGATTGCAAGTTGATTTCTTCTAAAAAAAAAGTTATAAAGCAAGCAATGCAGACGCATCCCACTCCAATGGGAGTCCGTACGTGCATGTCCGCCCAGCAGGTAGAATTTAAAAGAATGAACGGTCCACATTAAATCTATTTAATCTATTTAGATCAAACTCAATTCGGTACGTAGCTGCTGTACGTGAGCCTATGACTGTAGGGGATTGCTTTAAGATTTGTGTCAAGCTAAAAAGAACGGTTATGATTTTTAGCTTGCACCTCAGGTACCTGGGTGATACGGATTCCTCCAATGAAAATGGGTAGAAATTTCATACAGGACGGATAATATTTTCCTAGTATTATCTTATAGGTTATTTTTGCCGCATTATTTTGGTTGATATATATACTGATCAATTCTCAAGTATAGCAGAATTTTTTTCTCATAGCATTTTGAACAAATATTATGAGCAATTCACATAAAACCACTATTACCGAAAAG
>JARJHM010001804.1:0-13969 GCA_033356055.1 Carex pumila
ATTGTGAAACCTGTTCATTACACAAACAAATATTTTCGTTATATGTAGCATCTGCCGAATAGGTTCTCTGTAAGTAACAAAAATATTGCATATGAATAGAAAATATAGGTGAATTTTCTGCAGGAATTAACATACAGAGTAACCTGTATGCATCTCCCGAATAGGTCAATTTTCTGCAGGAATTACATTGCTGGAGATGTCACTGTATTTTAAAATGTAGCACTCTTTGTTAGTTTATAATAATCTAGAAGTCAATAATACGATAATTTATCATAAAACTTTATTCATGAATTAAATGTTTATTTATATATTATTTTGTTGCCTTGAGTATTATTGAATTTATGGATCATTTTGAGTTCATGACTAAAATTGTGAAACTCCATAATACAGATAATATATATTCTTAAAAAGTCACTGACCAAGGTAATTAGCAGGAACACGAATTACCACGATAAGGTTAGTATGTGGATTAAAATATGATTAAGTTTTACAAACCACTTGACATGAGATGTCATTTTAATCACATAGATACATGTTCTAAGAACATGGTATTTGACAGACCCCGAATGAAACATTAAATAGAATTGTGTTCGTGTCATTAATGTTTTCATTCAGTGTTAAGTTCTAAAGTATGAGGTATTCATCTTTCCTACTAAGAAATGTATATGTGTGATTGTTATCAAACGCTGTCGGTAAAATGTAGTTATAATAGTAGCCTTTCGGTATACATGGCTTAGCTAAGGTAGTGATAGTTTGAAAGAGTAAAATTATCTGCTAGTAGTATAATTACAAGAGTAATTATATTTGATAATCTGCTCAAGATCAAGAAAAGATTAAGTTTGCAAGGGTGACACACATCTACCTTGAAACTAATCTGATAGCTATGAGACAAAAGAATTGACACAAGTAAATTGTTTACTGGATCGTGATATTGTACTGTACAGCATCATCTGTGTAATTGGATGGTCATGATGCGTTTTGCCAGATGCCTCTCATGATTATAGAAGTTAAAATGGTTTTAACTCTATTTACCAACATAACACAGATCCTATTGGGTCACACCATATAGGAGCTAATCGGAGAATCTTATTGTGATTGATTATAAATTGGTTATGATCAGCAGTAAGATGGTTATTATTAATTATATGTGATATAATTAAATTATAAATGTTATGTAAAAATAACAAGCAAAAACATTGATTATTTTATAAACGTGTGTGACACGTATAAAAGTTAACCGGTTAATTTATAAATGTGCAGGACATGTTGTATAAATTACCGAAATCAACAACCGCAAGAAATATAATTGTTCAGAATAATTATACGAATATTATTTGTATTCAGGCCGAGGGCATTCGGATCTTTTCAGATTCGTTCTTATCTGCATGACACGTCATCGATTCTATCCAGATGACACATCATCAATCCTATCCACATGACACCTCACCCCCCTGGGTGGCATGACTTGTCGTAAGGGTATTTTGGTCTTTTTGCACCATTTTAGAGGCTTTAAATAGAGGGGTGCATGAAAAGATTAAAATACTAATTCACTCGTATCGTTTCGTGTCGAATCGAATCGGTATTTTCTCTCTTTCTCGGTTTATCTCCCAAATAGTATTTCGGTTGAAAAAAGAAAGTTATACGTAGTTGACGTATAATCTTGCGGGTTCTCGAATTTCGTGGTATTTCAGTTTTGCTTATTTGTGAAACTGAGTAACCGAAAATTCGTGTTTACGGGTTTTCGTCTTTTTCTCGTCAATAGTGTTTTTGCAGAAAACCACGATTTATAGTATTCCTAGCAAAAAAAAATAAACTGCTATCTGGTTAGTCTTGGTGGATAACTTATAGAGGCACCATACGTTTGGTGCTCCGTGGAGAATCATTCCCCTGATGTAGCTCTTCTCGCTCGGTCTGCATTCCTACTGTGATTTGGAAACAAGGTATAAATTGTTATATTAATCTATTTAATTGGTAAATAGATTAAAGTTTTAGAAATTAATCATGGAGTAGATCTGTAAAAGGATTAAATTGGGTTTTGATGCCAAATGAATACTGAAGGTGGACCGCCTTGGAAGGTTTCCTGACATATCCCGTTTAATCCTTGGCTTAAGTTAGAAGTAAAATTTTGTTTTACGTTCTTTCTGCATCTTAAGCAAACAACAAATGGGTTTGAATAGTCAAAATCCCAACAGACTTAATCAATGAGTTTGAACCGTTAAAACCCGTACACTTTTAAGGAAAAATAAATAAATAAATAATCCTCTTGCCCATAAAGTGAGAAGCTAATTAAATAAAAACTTAACAAGGTTGGTTTGCATTTTAATTATTAGGTGCCAAATTTGGCAAGTTGCCGTCAACAAATTTTAATATTAAAAGGGTTATATTAACATAAATCTTTTCTAAAGTAAGTAAAATATTTACACCACATAAGAATAATTATATAATTTGCCTCTCTAATAAGCCGCCATCTAAAGTTGATTTCCTGTGCTGTTTGCGAAACTAGCATCTGCTCCACTCTTCTATTTCTAGAGAATACTCTTCTATTTCTTCTCCTCCATAGTCTCCACACCCTTGCCACCTAGATGGTGCTCCATCTTATTTTTTGGTTCTTTTGTAGACGCACCTGTCCCTTAATCCAGACATTCCTAATGTTCTCCCCTCCTCCCCCCCGAAAGAGATTTTGAAATGTGCCATTAGGTCAAACCAGAACCTGATTACATATAGGTGCAGTTCCATAAGATGAGGTCCTTTGTTTCTACCCTGTTTGAGCCACATAGCGTGCATCCTTGCTGTACCTAACATCCTCAATAAATAAGAACATCATGTGTCAAGATTTTTCCTTCCAACATTAGCCAAATAAAAAAAAGCTTTCTTATTTTCATGTAAATTTTAAATTTTAACCTTTATCATGTAAGATTGCCATCTCAAAACATTTAATATATGCTTTTGACATCTTGCTTTGTACCCTATCTAAGACTTTTTCCTTGAATTATTTTTGTTGAAAAATAGAAATTATCTCACGATTCCCATGTATAAATGGAATTCATCCATGGATATGGGTATATCGATAAGGCAATTTAAAAAAATTTAGAATATGATACTTCTATTATATATATTATTTTTTATTATTTTAATTATATATATTTGAATTAATCATAATCACAACCTAAACTAAATTTGTACCAAAAATAAATAAAACTAAAGGCTTGAACCTAAATAAAATAATTACTAAGATGTAGCACAAAGGGTGGTCAAGTGTTTTGACATTTAACTAGGAAGTGTGGGTTCGATAGAGTATTAATTATACCCTTAACGGGTATATCCGACCATACCCGTTCGTGCCTGAGCTCGGGTATGGGTCGGGTATGCGGGTACAGGCAAAAACCGGACCGGACCGGTTTTTTTGGACAAATACCCGACCATACAATACCCGATCATACCCGTATCCGACTATACCTGTAACCGAGTACCTGATACCCGTCTATTGTTCACTTTAATTCAAAATTCAAAAAAACCATTTTTCCCTCCCACCCAGTGCCATCTCATCCGGACCCAACCCGCAAAAAAAAACCAGAAAAAAAAACCAAAAAAACCAAAAAAAAAAAACCAACAAAAAAATCAGAAAAAAACAGCAAAAAAAAAAAAAAAGTACCCGCCCTACCCGTCAAGGGTACACGGGTACGGGTATAGGACGGGTAGGGTATGGTTTTTGAAAAAAATACCCGACATACCCGTATCTGTCATATCTATACCCGAGATGTACCCGTATCTGTTCCGGGTATACCCAAGGTACCTGTACCCGCCCGCCCATTAAACCCCTAGGGTTCGATTCACGAGAGTATAATTTTTTTTTTTTTAATTATTCTCAAAGAGAATCTGGATCAAGGGGCGAAACTAATTATATATGCTATAGCAGTATAGCCCAACGGGCCAATCCAGTATCCTGCCAGCGGAGCAAATAACTAACGTATCTGACGTATCCCATATAGACAGCCGCATCACATAATAATAGTTCCGTATCGGCGACCGTAAGACCATATCTGGTGTCAATGGATCCGTCACATATCACACTGTAATATACGTATCCAATACGTGTCCCACACGAATAATTATATATGCTATGGCCCAACGGTCCAGTATCCTGCCAGCGGAGCAAATGACTAACGTATCTGACGTATCCAATATAGACAGCCGCATCACATAATAATAGTTCCGGCGACCGTAACCATATCTGGAGTCAATGGATACGTCACGTACGTATCAAACTGTAATATGAGACCTGATACGAAGTATCCGGGTAAAATAGTCGCTAACCTTCGACCATATTTTGAATGCATCTTTGGAAATGTATCCAGTAATTAATATATATGTATCTTTAGAAATAGAGGAGGAATCAAGTTACAACATTTTTTGTATTACAACAAATTATAATAAGCATTATTTATATTTTTAAAGTTCAAATCGTCAATCCAAACCGTTAGATGTGATCTCTACAATAAAATGTGCTTGGAGACCAAATTTTACATTTTTTAAAATTTTTTTACTATTTATTAAGATGGGTACAAAATTCAATGGTATGAATTTGACTAGTTTTTGTACCCACCTTAATAAATAGTAAAAAAATTCCAAAAAATGTAAAATTTGGTCTCCAAGCACATTTTATTGTAGAGATCACATCTAACGGTTTGGATCGACAATTTAGACTTTGAAAATATAAATAATGCTTGTTGTAACTTGTTGTAACTCAAAAAATGTTGTAACTTGATCCCTCCTCTTAGAAATATGTATTTACACAATTTTTTTTTTTCTTAACACTTGAATGTATCTTTCATCATATTGAATTTGCACCTTCATATATAGCCATCTTACGTTGTACTTTTGATAGTGTTTTTCTATAGCTATTTATGAACCCTAATACACCTAATTTGGTTGCAAGCATACAACCTTGTCAAGTAATAGTTTGGGTGTCGAATCCACAAGGACAACTCGTAAAGTACTGGTTCTCGCCAATTCACTAAGCTAGGCTACCGGAGTTTGGGCTGGTTTCTAAATCTAATTAAATTGAAATGAGCAAATAATAAATGTCTTGGGTCTGATTCAAGTGTAGGAGTTCTAGGGGCTTTGGCATTCCTATCCACTAGGGTCTCAATCTACTCGATTCATGTTTCTAAAGCATACGTGGGCATCTTGTCTAAGGTGATAATAGCGTACACTTCACGGTTAAGTACTTCGCGGGCTATTATCTTACCTTTAGGTTACTTCGGACTTCTCGGTTAAGTACTTCGTCCTAATAACCTATTCTTTACTCTTTTTCATCAGGGAGTTAACACAAGTAATTTTTAGTCATTGATAATAGCGTACACTTCACGGTTAAGTACTTCGCGAGCTAATATCGTACTTTTAGGATACTTAGGACTTCTCGGTTAAGTACTTCGTCCTAATTACCTTTTTTTTTACTCATTGGATAAATCCCTAAATCCATGTATTGGAGGAGTAAGGTTAAACCTCCCAATCCATGTATAAATCAAACATTAAAAGAGTAAATTGCTAATAGTCAATAAAAACCACAAATCGAGTAAGATAGAGTGTACCTAGTTTTGAGTTTCACATGCCATCGCCCCTAGAGAGGAGATTAGCCTTTCATAGGGGCACAAATAGTTACAAATGAGATAAACAATTTGTTACCAAAGTCTAGAGAAAGAAAAATAGAGTAGAGAATACAAATTCAAGCACAAATCTCTTCTCCCTCAAGCTTCTCCTTCTCCAAATCATCCTAGATCTGAAACCCTAGCTCTTGAGTCGTTCCCAGCTGTTCTGTCCTGTGAAAAATGACGGCCTCCCCCTTTGGGGAAGGAGAGATGGGCTATATATATCAATCTGGGCCCATAACAACCCAAAAATCAAAGACTGTGCAGAAATTGCGGGTCGCAATCATGGAAATTGCGGGTCGCAATTTCAGTGAAGAATTATGGCAGTGAGTTGCTCCAAGTAGTTCTGGAATTCCAGGTCGCAATTTAAGAGATTGCGGGTCGCAATTTTCCTCTGATTCTTGCCTCTTCATGTCATCTAGGTTCTGATCGCGTCCGGGCTTGCTCCAAATTGTTCCCCTTTGCTTCTAATACCTGAAAACACATCAAAATATAGCAGTATCTCGAACTTGGAGCGATATCTAAACAAAATGACTTTAAACTAATAAAGGGGATAGTTTTAGAGACCAAAATTTATCAAAAATGTATATGAAATTTAGGCTTATCAACTTTCTGCAACCTACTTCTTAAGATGTGCTCTAGAATCAAAGAGGAAATAACTCATTAATGGAAAGGAAGGGGACCACGATGGGAGAGATAAACTCTTTGAATAGTAAAATCTACACTCTGATTTGGAGGTGACAAATTCGTTAAAATCTACGTGACACTATCTTTCTGATAGTACTCATTCCCTTTAGTTCTCTTTCGCTCCCTCTCTGATTCTCTCCTTCCGGAGTAGGTGAGCTCGTCTGATTAACCCTGATTTTATGAGCTCACCTCCACACAGTGAATTTGTTGTCATCCCTTCATATCCCCTGTCTGAAGCACAATCTTAATTGCATTGGATCAACATTTACATGACAACTATGAACTAATTCTAAGTAATACAGTACATCAGTGTGTCAACTATATACAGTACACATTATTTAAACTTAACACAACAAAGAAGGATTTCATCTCCATACACTATTATTTTTCTTTAATTTTAGAAGCAATTTATTGACCGAGCTAATATTTTCTACATAAAAAAATAAGGATGCAATAGATTAATGATCTGTTTTTGTTAACTTTAAACAGAGTAGGAATTAAGCTCCCAACAATAGAAGTGAGATATGAGAACTTGAGCATAGACGCAGAGGCTCATGTGGGAAGTAGAGGGTTGCCAACTGTTATCAATTCCACCATGAACATGCTTGAGGTATATACACACTGCAAAGAAATAATATTACCAATTAAAAAATAACATAAGATTGACTTCTATTTTAAAAGACAATTTTATCTGACTACATAATTGTAATTCTTTTGTTAGTCAAATAGCAAATTCTCTCCACATTCTACCCAGCAGGAAAACAAAGATATCAATCTTGCATGGCGTTAGTGGTATTATTAAGCCCTGCCGGTAATTGTTTTTGTTTCTATTGTTGGTAAATAAGAAAAGTATTCTCCATTTTCTGTTTCTTTTTTAATTTATTTACCACCTAAATTTTTTATACAGTTGATCTGAGCGTAGAATTTTCTTTCATTCAATGATAAAACTAGAAGGTTCATGCATGGATGCATGATAAAAAAGAGGAGGGTTCCAATACCTCATGCCTTTCATACCTCATCATACTTTATATGTTGTATCTTTATTTTTAAAGTCTAAAATGTGCTTGGGGATAAAATTTTATAATTTTTTGAAATTTTTTACTATTATTTTAGATAGGAAAAATCATTGTTTTTGTATGAATATATGAATATGAAAAGATTTTGTACTTATCTTAAAAGATAGTAAAAAAATTGCGAAATTATAAAATTTCATCCCAAAGCATGTTTTAGTATGAATATCATGTTGAGCGGTTTGGATCGACAGTTTGAACTTTAAAAACGAAGATATACAATATGAGGTACAAGGAGGTATGAAAGATATTGGAACCCTCCTCTTAAACTATCTCAAATTTAATAATTACAAATTTTGTGCATAGGATAACATTGCTCTTGGGCCCTCCAGGATCAGGCAAGACCACTTTACTGTTAGCTTTGGCAGGAAAGCTAGATTCAGATCTCAAGGTTCAGAACCTTAACTATTTATTTTGCAAATTCAAAAACATTTTCATATTGATGGGGATAGTTTGGAGTTTGGACCAAAACTGAGAAAATAAAAACAATGTAGGTCTCAGGGAGAGTGACATACAATGGGCATGAAATGACTGAATTCATACTAGAGAGAACAGCTGCGTACGTTAGCCAATATGATCTTCACATAGGAGAGATGACTGTTAGAGAGACTCTTGCCTTCTCAGCTCGGTGCCAAGGGGTTGGTACTAGATACGGTAGGGTACAATTCTCTGATTTTTTTATTTTTATTTTTTTGCTGTGATATATAGTATGCATATATCTAGTTTGTTATTTGAGTAAGACCATGTTTTGTACTGGGAGCATACATACTAGTTATCTCTTAGAGGAAAAACAGCACAAAAAGATCATATGATATAATAGTTATCGACTAATTTGGTCCTTGTTCAAGACTCAGATCAAAGCAATTACAGAGAATAACAAAACTAATTAACTGGTAATCTTGAAACTCAAATTGGCTAATTGTGGTTAACATATATTTTTTATTTTATTTCAACTGCAGATATGCTAACTGAGTTGGCAAGGAGGGAGAAAGCACTAAATATTAAGCCTGATCCTGACCTTGATATGTACATGAAGGTTGAATTTGGATTTAGAAACATAAAAATACACTGTCTTATATCATATCTTATAAACAATACTAATTGGATAATTAGAGAAGGTTATTGCATTGTCACTTATCTGTTTTCTGTACTTCATCTTTCAGGCATCTTCAATCTAAGGCCAAGAAACCAATGTAGTAACAGACTACATAATCAAGGTACTCTTTATTTAAAAAAAGGTTGTCTTTCAAAGATCCACAAGAAATAGAGGACTTGTTATTCTCCTCTTTAATTTGATTTATAATTTGTTTCTGTGTAAATTATAGATTTTAGGATTGGAAATATGTGCAGATACAATGGTAGGTAATGACATGATTCGAGGTATCTCTGGAGGCCAAAGGAAGCGTGTTACCACAGGTATCGATGTAGCACCACAACAATGCACATCTTATGTATCAATGTAGTACCGGCCATACACTAAATTTTTCTTTTTCTACAGGTGAAATGCTAGTTGGTCCCGCAAAAGCTCTATTCATGGACAAGATATCGACTGGTCTCAACAGCTCGACCACATTCCAGATAGTGAATTCCATCAAGCAGTCGATACACATCCTCCAGGGGACTGCTGCTATCTCACTTCTTCAGCCGGCACCAGAGACGTATGACTTATTTGATGACATAATCCTCATCTCTGATGGTCAGATTGTCTACCACGGCCCACGCGACAATGTGCTTGAGTACTTCGAGTCCATGGGGTTCAAATGCCCTGAGAGAAAAGGTGTTGTTGACTTCTTGCAAGAGGTAAAAGATTGATTAAGGATTGCTTAAATCAATTAAAATATTGCATGATTAATTTAAACACACCTCTTGAGTCTTTATAGATATGCTTTCAGTGTTCCTGTAATTAATCAATAGTAGCAGGGGGGATACTGATTCTAAATTTCTGATTCAATTAAGGTGACATCACGGAAGGACCAACAACAATATTGGATTAGAATTGATAAGCCTTATCGGTATGTACCTGTGAAGGAGTTTGCAAAAGCATTTAAGTCTTTCCATGTCGGTCGGACCATGGAAAATGAGCTAGCACTTCCGTTTGACAAAAGCGATAGCCACCCATCAGCTTTGACAACCTCAAAATATGGCGCTAACAATATGAAGCTATTGAAGGCCCTGATTGATAGGGAAATTCTGATAATGAAAAGGAACTCCTTCGTCTACATCTTCCAGGCCGTGACAGTACATAATTTATAAATTCCAAAACAATTAATTTAAGCTGAAAAGCTAACATGTAAATCATACATAACTTGTTGCCAACTCCCATGAACATAAACCGACAAGTAACCAAATACTGAATCAAATTCAATAAAAAAATAATTGACAAAATGGATGAAGGCCCTTATTTATATAAATTTATATATACCAATTGTAACCTATGGGCATCTATGCTTTCGTGTCATTTCAGATAACATTTCTAGCATTCATTACGATGACGTTGTTCATACGCACAAGGATGCAACAAAATGAGGCCGACGGAAACAAAGTTCCTGGGTGCATTCTTCGTCTCGATAATAATGATCATGTTCAATGGTTATGCTGAGCTGGCCATGACAATTGCTAAGCTGCCCGTTTTTTTCAAGCAACATGACCTCCTCGTCTTCCCTGCATGGACTTACACCTTGCCAGGGTGGATCCTCAAGATTCCCATTACATGTATGGAGGTGGCACTTTGGGTTTTCACCACATACTACATTATCGGCTTTGATCCAAATGCCGGAAGGTAATGTAACATCTTTCACCAATTGCCAATTCACAATTGTTACTTTCACTTGTACCATCAGGTACTTGGGCATAGCTTTTGGGAAATAAATCTGCTGCGATTCCAAATCTAACCATTAATTTTTTGGAATACACGAATCTAAAAAAACAATTGGTTTTATGCATGAATCTCAAAACAAATGGACAGTTAGATTTGGAAAAGTAAGAACCTGTGATTCCAAAGAATTGCAGCAGATTCACTTCCTAACTTTTGGGGGTTTTCCTAAACCAGAGGCTGGGGTGGTCCAATGGACATTAGATCAAACTCAGTCCAAGTTATCGCCTATCATAGCCTTCTGATCCTGTGTGAACAACTTTAAGTTCCATCTAATCAAGTTTGTACGAATATTGATACATATCGGATGACTATGACCAGGCATTGAATTGAATTTGGTTTGATGCCCATCAGACTGCCCCCTTATTCCTTTCCCAACCTTGGTGACTCAGTCCCTACCAAGACACGGGAAAAAACAAATCAGATTTTCGAACCAGACTTTCGAACTATGCAAATCATATAGAATTTTCTTGCTTAGGATGGGGATCACTTTTAAAGTATCATGACATTTTACTCTAAATTATGTAACAAATCATACATAAATACAAAAGAAAATTAAAAGAATGGAGTTCATATTGACCCCCATTCCTTCTATATAGAAAATCATCATGATATTTTATTTCCTTAATTATTTTTTTCCTTTTTTGATATTTACTCATTTGTTCTAAGTTCAAGTTTTCAGTTACCAAATTCATCTCAAATCCTCATTTTGTAGATTTTTCAAACAGTATCTTCTTCTTATCATGACCAGCCAAATGGCTGGTGCTCTTTTCCGAATGATTGCTGGGCTAGGAAGGGACAGGGTCATTGCAAACACGTTCGGATTAGTTTTGTTGAGATTTATGTATATTTATTGCATTAACATTAACTATAGGGATATATTAGTAAGAAAGCAATTATAGAGAACTATAGAGTTACGGATGTAATTGTTACGCCTATATAGATCCAAACGAACAAAGAAAAAAATACAATTCTATTTTCTGAAATTTCACTTGGTACCAAGAGGTAGGTTATCCCAGCCATTTTTTCTCTCTTTCCCGAGTCACTGTAGCGCTGCTACAGTACCCGCGAACACCAAGGCAGAGACTTCCGCCCACCACCTCCAGGACCACCAGGGCTCCGCCAGTTGGGTCGCCTGACTCCGCTGAGCACTGCCTGAGCTCCGATCCGCCCTAGCTGAGCTCCGCCCCTCTGTGATGACCTAGGCCGAGCACAGCCACAGATCTGCTCCGCCACAGCACCTCCGCCTTGGTCTGATCAGCAGCCACCAACAGCCGCTCGGTAAGGGGTTTCGTTTTTCTGCATTTTCTAGACTGGCCAAGCCTCTAGGTAAGGGGTTGGGTGTGGATTTGGCCAGCATGGGGGGCCTTTACCCCCACAATACCCGAGAAGCGGGTTTGGATCGGATTCTCAATCGGGTTTGATTGAGTTTGGGCTCGAATCTTGATGACGTAGATCAAGATCGGGTCAAGAAAAAGAAAAAAAAGGGAGAGATGATATGGATCTCGATCTTAACAGTGTAAGATTGGGTCTAAGAGAGTAATAGGAAGATTCAAACTTGGATTGATACGTGAGGTGTAGATTTAAGTCGGATCAATGTCAGAGGAGGAGACTGGGAATGTGTTTGCAAAGGCTTGTGCGAAACTGATCTCTGATGAGATGGCTGTTATGGTGCGGTGAGCGTGGACGTGTACCAAGCTTTTGTTGAGAGCAAGCTAAAGGTGCAAAAGGTTGAGCTGTCACCTATTGACATGGGACTCGAAGGGAAGGATCTAAAGGGGTATTTGACTGAGGAGGAGAGCTGGATTAGGCTACAGGTCAGGACACCAGGACTTCCAGGGGTGAAGTCAGCACTAGTGATCTCTAAATCAGGTCACACAGGTAACACAGGGTTCAGAGGTGAGTCTTGACGGTGTTACAGATGCAGTAAGGTAGGTCACCTGAAGCAGGCTTGCTCTAAGCCACCAAAGGAGAGAAATACAGGTGGGAGGGGACAGTCTAGGAGTTGTGGTCGTAGCCGTGGAGGAGGTCAGAGAGGTGGAAAAGGAGGCAACCGGACACATTTGATGGTTGTAGAGGAGAAGGAAGAAGCTAGTGGGGACCTTACAGAGGAGGATCAGGCACTCGTGAAAGCCTATTCTCAGGGACTCAGGGATAGGCAGAAGCTGATGGGTGATGTGAAGAGCGTGAGAGATAATGCATCAACCTCTACTGGGTCCAGGGGTAATTTTGCTTCTTTTGCTCAAACAGCTACAGGTACTCATGATACCCTTGCTCTAGTCTCTATACCCATCAGGAGATCATCAGATTGGATAGTCGACTCTGGTGCGTCTCGCCATGTGACTAGTATTGTTGGAGAGTTTTCTTCCTATACTCGCTTAGTAGTCCCAGAGAGCATTTAGATTGCAAATGGTACAACTCAGCTCGTAATTGGTATGGGTACTGTAAAATGCACCGATTCAATGACTCTAACCAATGTGTTGCATGCTCCTTCCTTTCTGGTAAACCTGGTGTCCATTAGTGCTATTATTCGTGAGCAGAAATGTATCGTGACCTTTGATATTCCGAAGATGGTCTTTCAAGAAAAGGGGACAGGCTGGATACTTGGGTCTAGCACATGGCGTGATGGGTTATGGTACATAGATAGAAAAGGGATGGACACAGTGTTGGCATCTGTGGTCGATAGAGTGGGGGCAAAAGGATCTGGGGTGAGTGTGGAGGATGAGTTGCTTCTGATTCATCAGTGAATGGGGCACTCTTCCTTCAGCCTACTGGAACGTTTGTATCCAATAATGTATGAGAAAGTTGACAAACAGAAACTTATGTGTGATGGATGTGAGTTTGGGAAGCATATAAGGAGTTCGTATGTAAGCTTAGGAAGTAGGAGTTCTCATGCCTTTGATCTGATTCATTTAGACGTATGGGGGCCTTGTCCTACGACTACTGTGAATAGGTTCAGATATTTTGTCTCCTTTATTGATTGTTTTTCCCGTGTGACTTGGATTTATCTGATGAAGAACAAGAGTGATGTGTTTGCTTGCTTCAAAGATTTTCACAAGGGGGTTCAGACTCAATACGGTGCAGTTGTGAAGGTATTGAGGTCTGACAATGGAACATAATACACCAACAGGGCGTTTGGGGAGTACTTGTCATCCCAGGGAATATAGCATCAAACCACGTGTCCATACACACTAGAGCAGAATGGGGTAGCAGAACGGAAGAACAGGCATCTCCTTGAGGTAACTCGGAGTATGATGATTTTGATGAATGTTCTGAAACATTTGTGGGGACAAGCAGTCCTGACAGCTGCACAATTGATCAACAAAATGTCATCTAGAGTGTTAGACTGGCAGACTCCATGTGTGATGTTGAAAGGAGATAATGAGGGTATTCTTACTTCAAGGATATTTGGTTGTGTGTGCTTTGTGAATGACAACAGACCAAATGTTGAAAAACTGGATCCAAGGGCTGTGAGGTGTATCTTTGTGGGGCACTCAGCTACTCAAAAGGGTTATGTGTACTAGAGTTCGGTAGAGAGGAGATTGTTTGTGAGTATGGATGTTATATTCCGCGAGCTCGAACCTTACTACTCCTCAAAGACTACATCATCCTTTAGAGACTTGCTAGATACAGGAGGTATGAGGCGAGAGAGGGAGAGTAGTAGTGATGATGAGAGGAGAATGGTGAGTGTG
>JARJHM010001805.1:0-13950 GCA_033356055.1 Carex pumila
TGAGTGAAATTTTTTTTTTTTTTGAAAAATTGTACTAGCAACCGGTATTAGCGCCGGTCGCTGATATCAGTCACAGAAAATCCATTCTACTGTAGTGAGAGAGCTGTTTAAATCTTGATTATTAGGAGGGTGAAATAGAGGTTTCTTTTTTAAAAAAAAAAAAATCTGAGTATAGATATTAGTTAGAATAATTTTTGTTTAGGCGTACGTTAATGAAAAATACGTCTATGCTAATGAAACTTATTTTTGATTGGGAGAACCTCAATATTTAATATTGAACTAGTGCAAGGACACGTGCATGGACCCTACATGTTTTGTCCATCTCACATGTGCATTGGTAAATGGATTAAAATTGAAAGGAAAAAAATGGTAAATGGTTTTGTCCTGAGTTAAACCAAGCTCAAGCTGTCAAGCACATGTTTTTTGTCCTGCAAACCTCGTGTAAATCGATCCCACATGGTGGGCCCACCTTCGCATCTATAATTAAAAAAAAAAAACTTTTGAGTTTAATTATAAACTTTTGATCTTGGTATGCGTGCATCCACCAAGACCAAGAACATGCGATAAAATTAAAGTGATTTGGACATAGCTTTTAATTATTGATTTGTAGATAGCCGTTTAAACCCTTAATTATAATTATTAACTTGGCCCAGACGAAGAGAGGAGGAGATCAGCTAAATGAATTGATCATTTAATGAGCACAACACATACTACCTTTGCTCGTTATAATGAATTCGTATCCTCTGAGATATTTCAAACTTTGCGTGACTTTATGGAAAATCTCAACCGTTTAAATATACTTTGCACGAATCTCAAAGCACACGTAATACTGACTCCTACGTACATCACCCCTGAATAGGCACCGGACACGTCGGTCACGCAAAAGTTGAGATATCTAAGTGGATACGCACTCCGTTATAATAGGTATATACATAAATTTCTCTATTTTATTTTGGTACCCAGTAGCTCAGTAAGCATAGGTTCATTAAGGACAAAAGTACTGTGTGTTAAGCATAGGTTCATTAATGAGCTGTTGAGCAGTGAATGACTCAGCGAGCTGTCCCAGTGAAATTTGTGCCAGATCAGCTCCAGTCTTTTATCTCATATGGTCAAAATATCCTAAAGCTTGAATGTGAAAACAGCATCATTGTTTACCTGTCTCGCTATGTTGAAACAGTGGCATTTTGGAATTGTTTTTTGTCTAGAGAGACAGAAGAGGGGAGAGAGGTTTTTTAATTTTTTAATAAAGAGTAAAATGAATAAATTTTTTAAATTTAACAAGATTTTTAATAGAAAATTAATAAATTTGGCAAAATTGTGAGTTTATGAAAAAAAAATTTTGGTCTTTTGGGATAGAGAGAATAAAGTAAGATACATGTTTAAATCTGAGAATTAGGAGGGTGGAACAGAGGAACAGATTTGGAATAGAGTTTTTTTTTTTTTTTTTAAATAATAATCTGAGTATAGACATTAGTTAGAATAATCTTTGTTTAGGCATATGGTAATGAAAAATATGCCTATGCTAATGAAACTTACTTTTGATTGGGAGAACCCCATATATTGAAGGGGGGATTTCACGTATACCCCTCAAAAACTACAAAATTACGTGTTTCCCCTCTAAATTTTCAAATTATGTGAGATTTTTAAGTTTGGAAGGAAATAGGCAATTTTGAAGTTTTTGAGGGGTATATGTGAAATCCCCCCATATTTCTACAGTTGATTTTACCGAATTTTCCAGGAGGATACTTGATATTTCTACAGTTGATTTTTTTCCTTTTCGTTTTTAATTAATTTGTTGAAGTATAATGCACGATCAGTACTTGGAACCTCAAAACCAACCCAGTATTATTGATTTTGATTATTCCTTTTCGGAGCTCTACATGTTGTTTGCAGCAATATGAACTGTACCGGTACAAGAAGAGATGTTGTACCAATTGGCGTATAAGTTATCAGTGAAGATAAAATATCAGTTGGCGCACAATCAAGGGTACGAATTTTGGCAAATGACGCCTAATGTCTTTACTAAAAAGAAATCCCAAGGTTAGCAACTTGCAACAAACTGTAAAGATAAGTGTATGGTAGAATCGGACAAAAAATTAAGATATTTTGTGATTTTCTAAAATTGTTCGATGCTTTAAAAAAAAATCTTATTAAGGAGACTGAATTCTCTGCTTTCTGGGGGTAGGAATTTCCTGTCCCCAGAGTTTCCGCGGGTGGTGTCCATTTAAAAATAGTAACAATAGTTAAATTTTTTAACAGTAACCGGTCTCACCCTGCAGAGACTCTGGGGGAAGGAATTTCCTGCTCCCCGGGGGGCAGAGGATTTGATTTCCTTATTAAGACTATTTTAGAAAAAAAACCTTTTGCTGATCGCTATTTTTTTATTTAATTTATTGAAGCGCTCCCTCAAATCTAAATCCAGCATCTCCCATCGTATGAATTTTGATGCATAATCGGACGGTGTAAACAATCACAGACTTAGACAACAGAATTAGAGAAGGCCCCGCTCCCCTTTACCTTCCTTATTTGCTCAAGTTGGAGGCAGGAGAAGAAAAGGAGGAGAAGAAGGAGGACATTTTAATAATTAATTATTTGGAGTGACAAAATTACAAATTAATGAAGTTTGGAGTGGTATTTTTATAATTTCAAATTTTGAAATGACATTTTTATAATTTGAAAGTTTTGAAGTGGCAAATAACCAATTTTCTCCTTTTTAAATTAGATCCACACCCAGTCACTTTTGATATACGGGATAATTGTAGTATGTATCAATTGCCACATATTTATTTTCAACTCAAGTCACATTTGGATCAGCTATATATATACAGGATTGGCCTTGCTGCTTTATACAAGCAAACCTTCAATATAATTGCAAAACTTAAAGACGTTAGTTACCAGTTTCTTCTGTCCACAGCAACTCAGAAGTTCTGAAATGACTTCCCCCGTGTCAATAACTGATTCAAATAATAACAGTCATCAGACTCTGCCACTATTCATCACAAAATTATCAGCTGGTGATGACATAGTTGTAGAGACTGATCCCCATACCACATCTGAACCTTTGGTACAAGCTCTAGGAGATCATTCCAATGGTAATGAAGTAACTGCAGTTGGATCTCAAGAACCAACTGTACCTCCATTGGAGACTATAGAAGGTGCAGTGGTGGAGGCCCACAGCTCTAGTTTGAGAGATGCCCCAGAAGAAAGGCAGCCGCCACGAATCCCAATAGATTCCAAGCTGTACGATGCTGTAGTGAAAGGAAATGTCGAGGTGCTGGATGATTTTCTACAATCTCAAGGTAAAATTCAACAAAACAATTTGATAAGATAAATTATCTTTTTTTTTAAAGGCTGTGCTACACAGCGGTGAAGTTTTCATCCATTATTGAAAAGAAAACTATTGTTGTTCTTATAATTTTTAAAGTTAGTGGTATTTGAAAGGTCCTCCTTATGGTCTGTTGCTTGAAAAAGCAAATGCTATAAATGAATGTGGCACGCTGCAATGAAGGCAAATGGTTAGACATACTGTACACATCGGTACAGGTGAATAAACTAATAATTCCTACAAAAATTACAAAGGAGAGAGAAGAGTTCGAAATTAAGGGTATAATTGCCAATCTAATTTTTAAAATAATTAAATAGAATATCCAATAAATAGCAGGGGATATTGCTGTTTTAGAAGGTTTCATAGGTACAGTAGAATTTTTTTCTAAAATGTAAATTTGATCTTGATTGATAGATCATTTTCGTTTTTTTGTGTCTTTTAAATTCATGAGGTCTATATAGGAATAAAACGGTGTGATGATATTAACACTACTTTTTATTTTAATAGCACTAAATTATTTAAATATTTTAATATATAGACAATTTTACTCTTCATTGAAAATTTCCTTCAAAAACTGGTTCTCTCTCATATCTTATAAAATATGTTATTTTGTTTAAAATCTATTTCTCTCATATATTATTTTATAATTTTCTTTCTTTAAAAGCTAAATTACTAATATTAGTAAATAGTCCACTGTTTTTATTATTTTGTTATAATCACATCTTAAGATTAAAAATAAAAATACAACAGAGAAAGATTTAATTATATTATGAAAACCTAACAATGTTGTATACATCGATTTATTTAAAAGTCTGAATTACATTGTTTTAACTTAATATATTTTATTTATTAATTTACCCAACTATCTAAATTTTCTGAAAATTTTATCGATTTATTCATATTGACAGATTTTGTGCACTTCCTTATTTGCTTCTTTGCAATTGCTATAATGAACCGTGGACTTTTCACAAAAATATGTTATTCTGCAGTAAGCATGGTGGAGTTATTTTTCATAAAAACGAAATATAGTATGTTTGTTTCATTGAAATATTTAAATTTTATGTTATTAAAAAAAATCCTGCTGTTATATATTCATAAATAACATGACGACAGCCACTTAGTCAACATGAAGCCGAGAAAAATCCCAGTATTAATTAGTGCCACAACACGGGCATGCTTTTGGGGCTTCAAATATGATATTAAGAATTTTAGAGGGGGAAAAAAATGTAATTTTGAGGTTTTTGAGGGGTATACATAAAATTCCCTCTAGAATAAATGTGACACTTCTCTATCAGTTCTAAGCAACAAATTGATACAAAATAATAAAAATTGAATTAATTATCAAACTTACCATCTGTACTTTTGGTTTTGACCAAAATGCTTCACTATTAGAATAATCTTTGTTTAGGTGTATGGTAATAAAACATACGCCTATGCTAATGAAAATTATATTTGATTGGGAGTACCCCAAATTTTATATTGAACTACTGTAATGAAAAACACGTGTATGGTAATAAAAAATACGCCTATGCTAATGAAAATAATCTTTGGCTTGCCACCATCTTTTGTCCATTTCATATGTGCATTGGTAAATGGGTTCAAATTGAAAGGAAAAAAAAAATGGTTTTGTCCTGAGTTAAACCAAGCTCAATCAAATGTGTTTTGTTTTGCTTGGTTATTTTTTTTTTTTATGTTATAGTTTAAGAAACCGGTGATATATGACTATTAAGACTTAATTAAATAATGGCGGTGCAACACAGAACTATTCAAGATTATCAAGTGTTATTAATTAAGCAACAAAATAGTTATATGAAGACATCAAACATGAGAAAAATGCAACAAATATCATTGCATCGACCTCTCGATGGGCTTAGATTTTGGACCGTTATGGGTGTTGGATGTAAATTTCTAAAAGTTGTAATTAAATTTATCATCGGTACAGAGCCAGACTCACCGTCAAGGGAAATTTTATCTTCAATAATTATTATGATAATTGATAAGAACTAGTTTTTGATTAATGTTAAAGGCATATGGTCTCTATATTAGAGGTTATGGTTTTAAAACTCAAATGAAGAAAATATTTTATAGTAATAATAAGGATATTAAATAATTGGGTAGCTTGATCTCTAACTTTTACTCAAAAAACTATTATGATGATTGATAGATTAGATGTAGTAATTATTGAGTTAGACTAGCTAGACAAGATAGGACAACATATAAATATAGCTTCTATGCGGTGATTAAATTTATTTAGAACATAAAATAATACTACCGCTGATTTAAACATAACATTATATTACTAAAATCTCAAAAAATCACACTACCGCTGATTTGATCAGCAGTATGTTTGATGTTTTGAGCTTCTACTACTGGCAAATTCAGCTGCTGTAATTTTGATTCATAATGTTGGTAAAACCAGCGGTACGAGTTTTTCTGATTTTTTTTTTTTTACTTTTTTTTTTTTGAGCTATGTAGTTTAGTGTTGTAAAAAAAAGCCGTTTACCCTTACTAATGAACCAATTAGTTGTTGGTTGTGTCCAAACCATTAAAAAATGACCAATTAGTTGGCCATGTTTATTATTCCTTTTTTTTTCTGCATTTGTTTTTTATATGTATTATACTTTGTCTTGTCTTATTTGAGATTTTGTAGACGATAATTTTTAAAATTTTATTAATTAACAATAAAACTAAGTTAAATTAATTATTTTTAATAATTAGAAGTATAGGCTTATAATTTAATGAAAATACAAAATTATCTGCAAAATTTTAATTAGTCGATTACATACCGATTAATTGCTTAGCGGTACTCCGTCCGTCCGACAAAACGCATACCTTTATTTATAACACTGACATGGCTTATCCCTGCAAAACTCGTGTAAATCCCAAATGGTGAGCCCTCCTTCGCATCTCTAATACACCAAGAGCACTCTGACAAATTTAATAAATAAATTAAATTTGTCAAATGGAATCGAAATCTCAAAATCTCTCCTTCGCATCCCAAATGGAATCGAAATCTCTCATTTCTTTAGAACATCATTTGCCAATTTCTTCTGTCCACCTCCGAAATGACTTCCCCCCTGTCAATAACTAATTCAACTAATAACAGTCATCAGACTCTGCCACTAACCATCACAAATTCATCAGCTATTGATGACATGGTGGTAAAGACTGATCCCCATACAACATCTGAACCTTTGGAACAAGCTTCAGGGGATGTTGCACAACACATTGTCCCAATGGCTTCTGATAGTGCCGACGGTGATGGATTAACTGCAGTTGTGTCTCAAGTACCAACTGTACCTCCATTGGAGGGTGTAGAAGGTGCAGTGGTGGAGGCCCAAAGCTCTAGTTCGGGAGATGCCACAGAAGGAAGCCGGCCACCACCAATCCCACTAGATCCCATGCACTACGATGCTGTAGTGGAAGGAAATGTGAAGGTGCTTGATGATTTTCTACAATCACAATTGTGAAATTCAACGGCACAATTTTAATTAGATAAATATTGTCCTTTTTTCATGTTTGTTTTGTTTTTTCTTTTGAGTGTGTATGCATAACCAACACACATGTGGGTGTTACAATTATAAATTATATCATATATCCTTTGAAACAAAACATTATTACGATTGGATCTTATAATGTCACAACAAAAGAATAGTTCTCGAAATTGGAACTATTGAAAGTACAATCAATAAGTTGATCATAGAATTTATTGAAATTGAGAGATTCATATCAGAAACTCAGATTTTTGTTTCTGAAATAAATGAAGGAAAAAAATATAAGATGTTGATTGACAGATTATTTCTGTTTTTGTTTTGTCTTTCAAATTCAGAGTCTATATAGGATGAAAAAGATCTAAATTAGATCATATTGGCAGATTTAGTGCACTTCCTTATTTGCTTCTTTTCATTTTCTTTAATTACATGGCTCAATAGGAAAACTATGCTATTAATTATACATAATAATAATCAACTGGGTCCGGGTTTTGATCAGCTGATGATGACATGGTGTTAAAGACTGATACCGTGAAGTACGATGCAGTGGTGGAGGCTGAAAGCTTTAGTTCGGGTCCGAGAGATGCTCCAGAAGAAAGGCAGCCGCCACAAATCCCACTAGATCCCAAGCTGTATAATGCTGTAGTGGAAGGAAATCTCGAGGTGCGGGATGATTTTCTACAATCCCAAGGTGAAATTTAACAACACAATTTTAAAAGATAAATATTGTGATTAAATGCACTATCGATTCACTTTGGGCTCTACATAACACACACATGCTAGGCATGTTCCAACCCCTTTTTTGTAAATTTTCTGCCGTCAGTATCTTCCTATGATAAACCAGCCATCCAAATATTTGTATTCTTGGAGGTACTTTTAATTTCCAAATTTTGTTCACTGAAGTTTGCACTCTTGGCGTGTCTTTGAAAGCCTTATACGCTGATTTGACAGAGAAGGCACCTGATACCGTCAGATTCCACCATGCGTCATCTTCCTGTGGATTACTTAAATTTCGTTGTTCTGTTAACAAAGCTTGTAGTTGTATCATTTCCCTGTCAAACTCATCTGATGTCCCATTCTGAAAAAGTTCAGATATATTATGTGTTTGGATCATCTCTTGATATGAGATGTCTTGGTCTAGAGGAATTAATCTTGGAAGTGCAGGATCAATGGAGATACCTGCACAATTAGAAGAGTTTTATATTTTATCAATTTCTTTTCAGTTTTAGTTTTTATAAAAAACAAAAAAAAGAGAGAGAGAGAGAGAGAGAGATCAATTCAACAAGGTTGAATTAACTTTTTTAAAATGTAATATGGGTTTCCTTTAGAAACCACTTATCAATGAAACAAATAAGGACTTGATCCTTATTTTTTCTCAAAAAAAAAAGATAAATATTGTCCTTTTTTCATATTTGTTTTCTTTTTTTCTTTTTGAGTGTGTATGCATACCCAAAACACATATGGGTGTTATAATTATTAATTTCATCAACTCTCTAATATATCCTTTGAAACAAAAACATTATTAAGATTTGATCTTATAATTTTGTTACAACAATACAACGGTTCTGGAAATCGGAACTATTGAAAGCACGTACAATCAATAAGTTGATCATAGAATTTATTAAAATTGAGAGAATCACATCAGAAACTCAGATTTTTTTTTGTTGAAATAAATGAAGGAAAAAAATATAAGATGTTGATTGACAGATTATTTCTGTTTTTGTTTTGTCTTTCAAATTCATGGAGTCCATATAGGAAGAAAAACATCCTAAATTAGATTATATTGCCAAATTTTGTGCACTTCCTTATTTGCTTCTTTACATTTTCTTTAATTACGTGGCTCAATAGGAAAACTATGCTATTAATTATACATAACAATAATCAACTGGGTCCGGTTTTTGATCAGCTGTTGATGACATGGGGGCAAACACTGATACCGTGTTGTACGATGTAGTGGTGGAGGCCGAAAGCTTAAGTTCGGGTCTGAGTGATGCCCCAGAAGAAAGGCGGTCGCCACAAATCCCACTAGATCCCAGGCTGTATGATGCTGTAGTGGAAGGAAATCTCGAAGTGGAAGATGATTTTCTACAATCTCAAGGTGAAATTTAACAACACAATTTTAATAAGATAAATATTGTCCTTTTCTCATGTTTGTTTTCTTTTTTTCTTTTGAGTGTGTATGCATAACCAACACACATATGGGTGTTATAATTATTAATTACATCAACTCTCTAATATATCCTTTGAAACAAAACATTATTACGATTGGATCTCATAATTTTGTCACAACAATAGAACGGTTCTGGAAATCGGAACTTTTAAAAACTCGATCAATAAGTTGATCATAGAATTTATTGGAATTGAGAGAATTACATCAGAAATTCAGATTTTTTTTTGTTGAAATAAATGAAGGAAAAAAATATAAGATGTTGATTGACAGATTATTTCTGTTTTTGTTTTGTCTTTCAAATTCATGAAGTCTATATAGGAAGAAAAAGATCCTAAATTAGCTTATATTGCCAGATTTTGTGCACTTCCTTATTTGCTTCTTTACATTTTATTTAATTACGTGGCTCAAAAGGAAAACTATGCTATTAATTATACATAATAATAATTAACTGGGTCCGGTTTTTGATCAGCTGTTGATGACATGGTGGTAAACACTGATACCGTGTTGTATGATGCAGTGGTGGAGGCTGAAAGCTTTAGTTTGGGTCCGAGTGATGCCCCAGAAGAAAGGCGGTCGCCACAAATCGCACTAGATCCCAGGCTGTATGATGCTGTAGTGGAAGGAAATCTCGAGGTGCAGGATGATTTTCTACAATCTCAGGGTGAAATTTAACAACACAATTTTAATAACATAACTATTGTCCTTTTTTCATTTTCTTTTTCTTTTGAGTGTGTATGCATAACCAACACACATATGGGTGTTATTATTATTAATTACATCTACTCTCTAAGATATCCTTTGAAACAAGAGTTTATTACGATTGGATCTTATAATTTTGTCACAACAATTGAACGGTTCTGGAAATTGGAACTATTGAGAGCACAATCAATAAGTTGATCATAGAATTTATTAAAATTGAGAGAATCACATCAGAAACTCAGATTTTTTTTTGTTGAAATAAATGAAGGAAAAAAATATAAGATGTTGATTGACAGATTATTTCTGTTTTTGTTTTGTCTTTCAAATTCATGGAGTCCATATAGGAAGAAAAACATCCTAAATTAGATTATATTGCCAAATTTTGTGCACTTCCTTATTTGCTTCTTTACATTTTCTTTAATTACGTGGCTCAATAGGAAAACTATGCTATTAATTATACATAACAATAATCAACTGGGTCCGGTTTTTGATCAGCCGTTGATGACATGGGGGCAAACACTGATACCGTGTTGTACAATGTAGTGGTGGAGGCCGAAAGCTTTAGTTCGGGTCTGAGTGATGCCCCAGAAGAAAGGCGGTCGCCACAAATCCCACTAGATCCCAGGCTGTATGATGCTGTAGTGGAAGGAAATCTCGAAGTGGAAGATGATTTTCTACAATCTCAAGGTGAAATTTAACAACACAATTTTAATAAGATAAATATTGTCCTTTCCTGATGTTTGTTTTCTTTTTTTCTTTTGAGTGAACCAACACACATAAGGGTGTTATAATTATTAATTACATCAACTCTCTAATATATCATTTGAAACAAAACATTATTACAATTGGATCTTATAATTTTGTCACAACAATAGAACAGTTCTGGAAATCGGAACTTTTGAAAACTCGATCAATAAGTTGATCATAGAATTTATTGGAATTGAGAGAATTACAACGGAAACTCATATTCTTTTTTTTGAAATAAACGAAGAAAAAAAAAATAAGATGTTGATTGACAGATTATTTCTGTTTTTGTTTTGTCTTTCAAATTCATGGAGTCTATATAGGAAGAAAAAGATCCTAAATTAGATTATATTGCTAGATTTTGTGCACTTCCTTATTTGCTTCTTTACAGTTTCTTTAATTACGTGGCATAAAAGGAAAACTATGTTATTAATTATACATAACAATAATTAACTGGGTCCGGTTTTTGATCAGCTGTTGATGACATGGTGGTAAACACTGATACCGTGCTGTACGATGCAGTGGTGGAGGCCGAAAGCTTTAGTTCAGGTCCGAGTGATGCCCCAGAAGAAAGGCGGTCGCCACAAGTCCCACTAGATCCCAGGCTGTATGATGCTGTAGTGGAAGGAAATCTCGAGGTGCAGGATGATTTTCTACAATCTCAAGGTGAAATTTAACAACACAATTTTAATAAGATAAATATTGTCCTCTTTTCTTGTTTGTTTTCTTTTTTTCGTTTGAGTGTGTATGCATAACCAACACACATATGAGTGTCATAATTATTAATTACATCAACTCTCTAATATATCCTTTGAAACAAAACATTATTACGATTGGATCTTATAATTTTGTCACAACAATAGAACGGTTCTGGAAATCAGAATTATTGAAAGCACAGTCAATAAGTTGATCATATAATTGATTTAATTGAGAGAATCATATCGGTTTTTTTTTTTGAAATAAATGAAGGAAAAAAAATATAAGATGTTGTTTGACAAATTATTTCTGTTTTTGTTTTGTCTTTCAAATTCATGGAGTCTATATAGAAAGAAAAAGATCCTAAATTAGATCATATTGGCAGATTTTGTGCACTTCCTTATTTCTTTACATTTTCTGTAATTATATGGCTGAATAGGAAAACTATGCTATTTACTATACATAATAATAATAAACTGTGTCCGGCTTTTCATCAGCTGTTGATGACATGGTGGTAAACACTGATCCCATGCTGTACGATGCAGTGGTGGAGGCCGAAAGCTTTAGTTCGGATCCGAGAGATGCCCCAGAAGGAAGGCGGCTGCCACGAATCCCACTAGATCCCAAGCACTATGATGCTATAGTGAAAGGAAATTTCAAGGTGCTGGATGATTTTCTACAATCTCAAGGTGAAATTTAACAACACAATTTTAATAAGATAAATATTGTTATTTTTTCATGTTTGTTTTGTTTTTTTCTTTTGAGTGTGTATGCATAACTAACACATATGGGTGTTACAATTATTAATTACGTCAACTCTCTAATATATCCTTCCAAAACAAAACATCACGATTCGATCTTATAATTGTATCACAACAATAGAATGGTTTTGGAAATTGGAATTGGAAGCAGAATCAATAAATTGATCAGAAGATTCAAACTAATCGGATGAATCGGATTGGAAACTCAAATTTTTTTTTTTAAAAAGAAAAGCTTGTTTTTCCGAGCTTTACTGTTATCGTTTTCAATAAATACCATGATTCAGCAGTCATGCATGAGAGCATCGATATGCGGAATAATTCACCAGACATCCTTTCGTCATGACCCGTTAAGTTATTCTGCGGGTCGTGATATTCCAGCCTGTCTCATTTAAAAAATAGGAAAGTTCGTAAAAAATTAATTGTTGAAATTTTAGGTTTGAAAACTCAAAATTTTCAATTCAATATTTTTGTTTAAAATCTCTATTTGTAATATTCAACATTGGAGTGTGCTAATAAAATATATAATTAAGTTCCAAAGAAAACGATTGCATCTCTCTCATTTCCTAATAAAATTTATAATTCAGTTCCCAATAAAACAAAGCTTTTGTTCAAATTTTCTAAAATGAATCTTAATGAAATATATGCTAATTGTTGAATTTCATCAGCAAGGCTATGATTTAATTAGGTAATTAATGATGTAGGATTCCAATTTTAAGTGTGTACATGTCTGTGCCTACCGGCTTGTAAGTTTTTTTTTTTTTTTTTTTTGAGTGAAATCCGTAGGATATTCATTTAATTAAAGAGAAGGGATTAACTTACAACATCTTACAATAATTAGATTTTGTGATTTTCGAAATCCAAACAGTCGATTGAAAAGGTTCAACAAGATTTCTATATTCAAATGTGATCCAGAATTGTCTAAAACTATTGTTTTAATTTTTTACTATTTATTAAGTATTTTTATAAAACTATTGTTTTTCAGTGGTCCAGAATTGTCTAAAAACAATGGTTTTGTAAAATACTTAATAAATAGTAAAAAAAAATTCAAAAAAATGTAAAATTTGATCTCCAAGTCATTGCCATAGTCATGCTCTAAGAGCAACATCCCCGGATCATCTTGATAACAATTCCGAATCTTACATGGTAGAGACGAAATACACTGAACAATAGTGCTTCACACGATGGGAATAACTCTATTTCAATTTGATTTATTTTAATTAGTTTCTAACTAACTGAATTGTTCTGAATGTTTATCTCCAACATTTATTTTGTCAAAAATATTGATTTTGTTCTCTTATATTTTTGGAAAGAAAACTATTGTTTTCTTTTTTACGGTTCGTGGCTTTTATGCCTACTAACTATTCAATTGATAAAAAATATATTTACGAGTCAAATGACTCTAATTCCTAACATCTTGTTTGGATGGAGAGTAGAGAAAGGGAGGGAATAGAAAGAAAAGAAAAATTTCCCTCAAATTGTGTTTGGTTAACAAAATTATCTCGGAGGTGAATGATACAGGAGGTGATATGTTTAACCTTGCATGAATAAAATCAATGGAATCGATTTCCCTCTCGATTTGAGATATAACAAATGGAAATAAGTTTTGTTGCAAATATTTTCAGAAAAATGACACAAATGTCCAACTCTATATCTTACCTGTCACGTCCTGACAATAGGACTGACAACCTGCCACGCTTATCCGCACAAGGCAATTTAAATTATATTATACAACCATATATACATACATTACCAATGACAAAAAAAGAGTCAAAATAAATGAAGGAACTTTCTTTAAATTTATTTATGTAACCAACAAATCGATAATTAAACCTATTATGGTACAATAATATACAAATGAAATACCATAGCAAATTTATTTGAAGTAAACAAATAACCTTCTATGTGGCAAGTCCAGCAAATCTTGAACTTCTACAAGTCGTTTTCGTTTCTTGTTCTTTGTACCTGGAACCCACAAAGTGAAACGGTGAGAGATTGAAAATCTCCCAATGCGGTATTCAGTTCCAGTCGAGTTATCCTTAGATTCGACCACTGAAACTAAAACAA